>JAPKLX010000643.1:31783-67521 GCA_026898415.1 Leonotis leonurus
GTTGGTGTTGTTACAACACGTATTTACAAGTTGAGATACACTTTCAACTTGTTTCTTGGTGTTGAGGCTATCCATATGTTTTGATGATGCTTTTTAAAACTTATCTATGCTTATGCTTAATTGTTTATATATATGTATAGTTATTTAGTGCTTTAATAGTTACAGATCATCACAATGTTACATATCGATTTTTGTTTCATTTCCTTGTTTAGAGTTAGAAAGACATATTAATAAGTATCAACCTAATGCACATGAGATCGACCTAATTGTGTTTTAGTAACATATCACATACAACTTCATGATAAGTCAATTGCAACAACCTGATCAATAAAAATTTATCTTATTTAGTCTAAGTGTTAGAAAGAAGATCACAATGTAAGGTAAGGTTTAGTTAATGACTTGTGCCATATGATATCTTAATATATTGTAACACATTGATCAGAGTGTAAGATCTTGGTCCCAAAAGAGCAAGAATTGGGGGGAGGAAAATACACCAATTCAAAACTTTTTTGGTTTTCTTGATTTCAATTAGTAACTCTAGGATTAAGCACACTTACAAGTAAATTAGCTTTAGTTGTAAGCTTAATTCTTCTTTTACAAAGATTTAAGCAAACACAAATAATGCATTGAAACACTGATTAACAAGGATAAAGATAACTTATTACAAGTTAAACTTAATCAATGTTGTGTACGGAAGTTGGTGGTTAATAGCTCTTTGTTAATGGAAACAACTTTCTTACTCAAGTAGATTAGCGAGTTGATTAAACACTTATGATATGCAATAGTGAAATAAATCGAAGCAAGATAAATAAAGATGAAGAACACAACGATTTACGTGGTTTGGGCAGAAAATCCTACGTCAATCAACACTAGATCTAAACTTCACTAATCTCTCTTGTTTATACACGTTGAGAACGAGACACAAAAAACAATCAAAACTAGATTTGATCTTCATGCGCGAGTTTAGGTTCGTGACCCTTTTACAACTTACAATACCTTTGTAGAAGAATGAACACTACAATCTAAGAAGAAAATCTAACTACTTTGATCACACTTTGATCTTTGCGTTTGGTTTGAAAAATCTCCAAAAAATATAACTTGAAGCTACTAGCTAAACACTTAGAGAAATCAGGTAGAAGTGTTTTGAACTATGAAGGGTTGAAGAAATTTGAGCAGAGTTTTGAGCTTCATTAATGGCATATTTCTCATACTCTTGGTAGAGAAGAAATGTGGTATCTATAGTACCATGGTTGGAACTAGCCGTTTGAACACTGAAGTGTAATTATCCATCGCATTAAATGAAACATTTAATGCACGGTAATGTGATGTTACACGCCCTGTCTGCATTGCTTGTATGTTCCACCTTTTACGCTATTTTCCAGAGTTTTGCCATGAATGGAATGATTTTCTCTATGCTTTAATTTCTTCTACTTCATTCCTTAAAATATAGTCTTTATTGATGTGACAAATTACTGGATGATTGACTTATGATAAATTTAGGTATGTTGTCAGTTCACCATATTTATCGTATGGACCAACAAGCTGCAAGTTGATTAATAGCTTGATATGAACGAGCTGTCCATCGATCTGTTCTCAAGAATCAACCTTTTTGAGACCAAGTTGATGCTCTGAGACTTCTCCTCAATTTTTAAGTCGAACCATATAAGAAGAAATTTGTTTAATATAGGACATTTTGTTTGACTTCGACTTGCTCTTTACAAACTATAGAGTTATTTTATCTATAGCTAGATAACCAGATCGTCCTGTAAGTGAGTTTGGAAGTTCAAAATCCCTTTTGCAATCATCGATCTGTATAAGATCTAAACTAAAAACAATAAGCTAAGTATAAAATTATAACAGGTAGTCTAAGAACGAAATACATCTAGCTGCTAAGTGAAGACAGATTGTTATAATTGATCTGCTCCTTACATTTTCAACGAGCCATTCAAAGAAAAACTTATACCCGTTTTGTTTTTTTTTTAAAAAAAATTGGATTACATTTACATTACATTACATAGCCGCGTCATAGAGGACTCGAACCCGAGACGCAATGCATTGGGCATTAACCTCAGTATCACTAGGCCAACACACACACACACACTACTTATACCCGTTTTTATAGTAGTCAATATGTCAAAGTTAGCTCATAAAGATAATACATGTCGTTTAAAGATTGACCTGCTCTTTTATAAATCGAGTCGTCCTTTAACAGATGATATTGATCACTTGATTTTAAAGAACTTATAAATAAATCTAAGTGTTGGTTCGATAAATATCATCAAAACTTAATAAATTCGTGGGTTTCCCAACAATTTCCCCCTTTTTTTTGATGTAGAAACTACACTTTAAAATTTCTCTTAAGTGTATAATAACAATTAGTTATAGCATGCAGTTTAATATATGCATAAGAAGAATAAAGTAGTTAACTTTCATGCATAAAATATTACCTGGGCAAAGAGAGATTGTCATCAGGTTGTTTTTCAAACTCAAACACTTAAAATTTTCATTAATATATTAAGTTGTTACAAGATATGAAGTATTAGAATAAAAAGCTAAAGAAAATGTCATTCATAAAAGCTAAGTGCTTGAAAAATGAAAAACTATGATTACAGTGGTGGTGGATGAGATGGTTATTGTTGTTGTCGTCGTTGTCTTGCTTGTTGAGCTCTCCTTATCCCAATTATCTATTTCTTCTTATCCTCAGATACCAGATTGAAGCAGGCGTACAGTCCGTTGCTTATTCTTTTGTAATCCTTATTATTTGGACCAATCAGGTAGCCTAGATTCTGAGCAGTTTCTTTGATCATGTTAGTTATGACAGTTCGATTGAGATCAATACTACCTGGAATGTGGGGAGGTATCATGTAGTCCTTCTTAGGAGTAGTGAGATTGGCTTTTATCATGGCACACTGCCTGAAAAGATAATCAATGAAGGATATGTTCTTGTAATCCTTTAAGTACTCCTTGAACATGTCATTTGCATAACCTTAATGATATTTTGGATCATTCAGGTAGTAGTGATTTAACACCAATCCTTTTCTGAGCATGAGCCACTCCTTGGCATGCTTCTTGTTGATCCAAGAATTGTCATGTTGTTCGTTAAATTTGAATTTAGCAAAGTGTTGGGTCTCGGGAGAGCAGGTGTGCTGTATGGGGAGGGGGTGGGGGATTACACCACAATCCAACTTTCTCACGTTTGGCTGTGAACAACAGATTGAGAAGATAGACTGGCAGATGGAGCATACCAGATGATTTGTCTAAGCACAGATCGTGTGCGGAAGTTGTGTATATGTTGTTGACTGTTCTTACACTTAGAAAATATATTTTGTTTATATCGAATGTTCTTTAAGAGATTGATTCAAGATGCACAGCTCGCTTAATTAGATAAGCTCGCTAGTGAATATTTAACGTGGTTCGGGAACCCCCTACGTCCACGATCGATCAAAGCTAGATCGATGAATCCCTTAACCTTGGATCCCTCGATGAGCTGACTTCCCATGAACAGCACATCAATCTGCTATCAATCTGTTGATCGATCTATTATACACAGATCTTTTGTATTAATCTTCTTCTTGCACAACTTGTTGTCCATCTCGCTATGTAGCTCGTTTGAGTAGTTGTTGATCGATTTGCTAAACACAGGTCATTTGTAACAAGATGTTCCTTGTATATCTTCTTATGCAGCTTGATGTCAACCTGTTTGATACAAGGTTGATTCTATCTCGCTGCTTCTTAGTCTTCTTATCGACCTGTCCATCAATCTGTTATCAATCAGTCCTCAGTAAGTATGGTGGCCTCCTGTTCGATAAAATAGATGTTATAAAAACTCAGTCTAGATAGATCAGGTTAGTCCTATTAACAAATCGTTACATCGATCTGTTCTCACATTTTTGACTTAACTTGCTACATAACAAGGTCGATCTTTATAGCATAGATCGTTAATTTAATCTTTCCTTACAGGTCGATCTCCCTTTTAATAGATAGACAAAATAAGATCAAGCTCTATGACACAGGTCATTAACTCAACCTGATCTTACAAGTTAGTTGATCTACTATGGAGAACACAGATGGCTCATATGGACACAATCCGTCTTACATTGATCTGTTCTTACACTTAACCATTTTGTAAAGTCTATCCAAGCATAAGTACCTATGCATCAATAGACATTAAAGCGTAAGCACAATTTAATAGAATGTATATATATTATGGTTTCACATCATCAAAACACATAAATAATGATTTCCACAATTATCAAAAATATTTCCAACAATTTTTCCCTTTTTGATGATGCTGAAACCATCACAATAAAATCATACACATTTATATGTAGATGCTGAAACCATTTATCGTATTACACCTGAACACGATCTGGACATGAGATAAGTTGGTCTGCTGCTTTCTTAACCACTTGATTCCCTTTTTGAGATAAGCTAGATTTGATACTCAAATCTTTCCCCCTTAATGATAGGCCATTGCCCGATTTTCGGCATAGATAATTTCAATATATATTTTTCCCCTTTTCGGCATTATAAAAAAGGTCATAAAAAAGGTTTCATCTGTGGAAGTTCAGTTTGATATCTCTTTCTCGGCAGGTAGTCTGTCCAGCTGGCTCTTCAACATTAACCTGTTTTCTGAAAGTTCCCAACTTCGGATTCTAATTTTCTAATGAAGTGAATTTTTCGAAGTGAAACGGGCGAGACTGTCAAGACGCATTGCTTTTCCATGCGCTGCAGGCTTTTGAAGCCAAATTCCATCGTCTTCTAGCTGAAATATGCAATCCTTTGATGAAATCATCGATATGTGATTTTCGAACTGCATTACACTTGATGAACCATTCCCCCTAGTTGATATGACGTCTTTGATATGTATTGGGGTGCAATGGTGATCTTCTAGCTCTTCATTCATATGGTCTGTTCCCCCTAGATGAGTGGTCTCCTTATTGAGTTTGATACCACCTGTGAGTAGTGGTCTTGTCCATTTGAGCTTAATACCACTTGATGAATTAATAGCTTCATCTCCTTGAGCTTGATACCATTCGTTGATATTTGAATTGGTAATCGAATGACATCTCTTGTTGACCTAGATGTTAGTACCAACTGATCAAGCTAATGCTTCCACATATTGGTCTTTCTGCTTTGAATATTTTAGGAGTGAGCTATATGGGGTAGACTAGTTTGCTTCTTTCTTCTTGAGACAGATGCATCCATAAAATTGATTAAGCGTCCCCAATCTCATTTACTTAGCAACATTCGATTGATTCTGAAAGAAGACATGAAATAACACAAGACAATTCATTCTTATTAGAAATTGATGAAAAGAATAACTTATATTAATTGAAATATAAGCAGATAGAGATAATTTGAAGTGGAAGTATTGAACAACTAGCTGATACAGGCTTAAGCTGGTTCCCCCGTAATCTGCTATCTATAGATAAAAGCATGTTTGCTTGTTGAATTGTTGTAGTTTCTTTGTAGAGAGATAGCTTGATGAATGCAGTTAGCTTTTAATATTATGAGCTCTTGATGCAGCTTGTTGGTAATTTGATGATCTTTATCTATGAGCTCCATCTTTCCTTTGCATTCCCCCTTGCTAAAATGCTCCTTGAACTTCATGGGGTTAAGCTCCTTCTCGCCGTGTACCCTTTTTTAACGATCTGGGCACTGATCTAAGTCACAATCTATATATTCCTCTGTGAATTTGATATGTGACTTGATCTCTGTTGTGAGTTGTTTGGCGTCATGTGTTGTCTTCCTGCTGGTAGTATAGATTGTTATTGATATCCTCTTTGTTGGTTGATCTGTACTTTGTTACTTATGACTAATCCATGGAAGCAACAACTGCGGCTCCATCTCGTCAGTGATCCATTTTAGTCCATCTTGACTTGATTTGATCACTTCTTTGCGCATTTGCCTGAGGCTGCTATATATTCTTTTGAGAGGGAGCTGACCTGTTCCTTTTCTTGACAGGTCGCTCTATGAAAGAAGTAGCGGGGAATGTATTCTTCCCTCTTGTCTCATAATCAATTTTTCTCGCTCCTTCCTGCATAGGAACATTAGATAAATCTAATGATAATTCAGATTGATTAGAATTTAACACATTAGAATCATTATCATCTTCTAAAATTTGAGCCAGATAGGCTACGTTATCTAATGATGAGCTTGAGGAAGAATCTATGGAATCCTCGACTACCAGAACAACCTTCTTTCCTTAGAGTTGTCTATCGGAGTTCGTCGAGCTGCTTGAGTTCTCCCGCATTCTATCGCAGTAGAGCTTCTTTTACTTGTTAACATGTACTTCAAGCTCTTTGAATCTCCTAGTCATGGATGCATATTCTTGCATAAGCTGTTCATTTGAAAACTCTTCTTGATCTTCGCTGGTGGAGGTTATCTTTGAAGATGATCTTGCTTTAAATGCAACCTCCCTTTTCATTTTGGCTTCAGCTTCTTTGTTGACCTTTCTTTATCATGAAGTCTGTTAATTTCATACTCATTATCTAAAAGAATATTGAATATATCATCATAAGATAAAGAGTTCAAATTTGATCTTGTTTGGATCAAGGCAACATAGATATGCCAATTTGCAGATAGAGCTCGGATGATCTTCGTGTTTAGATCACGCTGGGTGTATCTGTTTGGGCTCATGGATGCAATTTCCAGCGTGATCTTTATGAATCTGTTCTGCATCTTTTGAATCAATTCACTGGGATTCATCCGGAACTCCTCGAACTTGTTGCAAGTAATTGATAGCCTGATCTCCTTCATCCTGTTGTCTGCTCCTCTCCATCTTGGTCTCCTGCTGTCTGCTCCTCTCCATCTTCATAGAAATGATTGGTCTATTTTGGATAATGTCCCACATTTGCACATGATGAGCTCGTAGGCACATTTCAATTATGTGACTCCATTTATTGTAGCCTTCGATGGAGAAGTCTTTGCAAGACTTGAGAAGATGAGAATCCATATGCAACATAATGCAGTAAAGGATGGAAAATAATTTTCTAAATAAGGATCTATTCAATTGACCATGCAGGTTGGAAACCCGTGTAAAAGATACAGTGGTCGGTTGAACCAATGGTCTGATACCACTTGTTGCATCCCGGGAGAGCAGGTGTGGTGAATGGAGGGGGGGGGGGGGAATACACCACAATCCAACTTTCTCATGTTTGGCTGTGAACAACAGATTGCGAAGCAGCTCGCTGTTTATACCAGAACAACGCACTTGGATTAGCAGTCGATCTCCTCTGATATAGAGAGAGATCCAACTGCTCAAGTAAGTTCTAAGTACATAGCGTGAGTAATCTATCAAGGAGCAGATAGACTGGCAGCTGGCTGGAGCATACCAGACGATCTGTCCAAGCACAAATCGTGTGCGAAAGCTGTGTATATATTCTTGGCCACTCTTACACTTAGAAAATATATTTTGTTTATATCGAATGTTCTTTAAGAGATTGATTCAAGATGCACAACTTGCTTAATTAGATAAGCTCGCTGGTGAGTGATAAACAAAGAATCAAAGCAATGCAATGCAAAATATAAAAGAACACACAATATTTAACGTGCTTCAGGAAACTACGTCCACGATCGATCAAAGCTAGATCGATGAATACCTTAACCTTGGATCACTTGATTATTTATCCTCGTTGATTACAAGCCAAAACTTGTTTATTTATTCTCGCTGAGTACGAGATTATAACTCTCTTATTTAAACTCGTCGAGTACGAGATTTAGGTTCAGTTTTATAATCGTTCTTCCTCCAAGCTTTTGGCTATGAAGGAAACTAGAACTATGGGCTTTGAAGGCTCAAATCTAACATAAGTTCTAGCAGGTTTATCTTTATAATTATGGTGATTTATCTCTAATTTATTACACTCAAGAATGTATATAATCTATATCTAGTGTTGAATAATTCTATGGAAGACGGAGAGAGAATCTTGTGGTGTTGAAGCTTTTTATAGGTTATATCAAACACCATTTCTTAAGAAAGCTTTGAAGTATATATAAGCATATTTGAATTATAGTCGTTGGAAGTCTTTGCAGCTTTTGCAGTAAGCATTAAATGCTCTTTTGACCGTTGGCTGTTGACTGTACTTCTAGCCATTGGAGTTTATCCTACGTGGATGTTGATGTGACATAGGACATGTAATCTTATGAATTTAAGTAGATTATAGTTTCCTCCAATTGGGATGAGCAGCTCATTTGGATCTCATAGGAACAAGTGGATTAAAACAATCTGTAGGTGAGCAGGTTGTATCCAATAAACATTGAGCTGACTTCCCATAAACAACAGATCGATTTACTATCAATCTGTTGATCGATCTGTTATACACAAATCGTTTGGAATAATCTTCTTCTTGCAGAGCTTGTTGTCCATCTCGCTATGCAGCTCGTTTGAGTAGTTGTTGATCGATCTGCTAAACACATGTCGTTTGTAATGAGCTGTTCCTTGTGTATCTTCTTATGCAGCTTGATGTCAACCTGTTTGATACAATGTTGATTCTATCGCACTGCTTCTTGGTCTTCTTATCGACCTTTCCATGGATCTGTCCTCGGTAAATATGCTGGCCTCCTGTTCGATAAAATAGATGCTATAAAAACTAAGTCAAGATAGATCAGGTTAGTCCTATGAACAGATCGTTACATCGATTGGTTCTCACATTTTTGACTTAACTTGCCATATAACAAGGTCGATCTTTATAGCAGAGATCGTCAATTTAATATGGCCTTACATGTTGATCTCCCTTCTAATAGATAGACAAAATAAGATCAAGCTCTATGACACTGGTCGTTAACTTAACATGATCTTACAATTTAGCTGATCTACTATTGAGAACAAAAATGGCTCCTATGGACACGATCTGTCCTTACACTTAACCATTCTGTAAAGTCTATCTAAGCATAAGTACGTAAGCATCAATAAACATTAAAGTGTAAGCATAGTTTAATAGCATACATATATATTATGATTTCACATCATCAAAACACATAAATAATGATTTCCACAATCATTAAAAATTTTCTCAACACAAAGAATCGTTCATCTAGGTTGTTATTTTCTTCACCGATCTCAGGAGGTGGAACATCTTCTTTTTCTTTCTATATTCTGGAAGCTTGTTTTTGTTGTTCTCCAGCATATAGCTTCCTAAATTCTGGATTCATGATATGTTCTTCTTTGTAGCCTGCTAAGAACATCTCTTCAGCTTCGTTTTCATCTGTTTGAATTTTCTTTCCTTTGTTGATCAGTAGAAGTCTCCAAAACTTGAGCATGTTTGTTTCCCTATAGGTTTCTTTGCCTTCTTTATTATCATTTTCTGCCAAGAAATTCCACACCTCATTCTTAGCAGAGTTTCAGCTTGCTTGCGTGATGATCGTATATTATGTTGTCTTCTTCCAGATGTTGTTCCAAGCTTTTATAGGTGTGGAATTTTGAATTCTAACCGTTGGGGTTGATTGGCGTGAGATAAATGTTGATTGCCAATCAAGAGATATAAATCCCAGAATATCTCCTCTTGCCTTGTAGAAATGGTTGACTGAATCTCTTTTGATATGGAAAGCAGATGGCTAATTGATGTCTTTACTTTCTTCACGCTCCAATTGATTCTCCTTCCATTCTTGATCTCTAATTGATAGAATTTCATTCTCGTGAGATATGATGACGTGGCAAGTGAGGTGAGATTCGTTCTAAGTACATCGGGTAACAGATCGTGTACTAGATGACTTAGGTGATCTGCTCCAGAACAGGTTCATTCTTAAATGATGATCTGGTCAACCAGATCAAGTCCAATCTGGTCCAAAATGGTTTGATACAGAACTTGCTCTAAGGAAGGTTGACAATAGCTGGATCAAGTTTCTTATAATCAGATTGAGTGACCTATGAACAGATCGTTTGTTTGCTTCCTGGTACGTTGATCTGCTTCCTCCAACAGAAGACTATCTAACTAGATGACTTCTATAGGACAAAATCCTTTACACTTTAAGTTATCAGTTAACCTGGTCTAAGACAAGAATAGACTTGTTCACTATAAGATCAACTAAATATCATAGCGATCTGTTACATGTTGAGCAGGCTAAGTCTAGCAAATAGAACATAAAATAATTCTAAGTGTGTTTCGAAGGAACATCATCAAAACTAAATTTTGTGAAGGGTTCCCAACAATTTCCCCCTTTTTGATTATGTCGAAACCACACTTTACAATATAACGCTAAGTAACGCAATAAGAGCTATCTGGTTTGAAGTTCGAGATGGGTTAATATTTCGTTATAACTTATAACGAATAAATACTTTAAATTGAGTACTGGACAACGAGAAATTGTCATCAGATAACCTTTTCATTATATTAGAACAATTGAGAACAAGTTGGTTACAGATGATAAGGTCCAGAACATCAGAAAAAAAAAGAACAACAAATGATAAAGGAAAATTAGAAAATCAGCTAAATCATCTGCTCCCTTTCTTCATCTTCGCCTTCTGCACATTAGAGGTTAATTGCACACTCTCGTAGATTTTATATCTGACTCTGGCGTAATTTGGATCGTGATTGTCAATTTTGTAACATTTAACCTTTGCAATCATGTTAATGCAATTAAGCAGATAGGTCTTATCAGGCAAGATGCTTCTAGGGATCATAGGGCACTCCATAAATTCCCTTTCTGGTGTCTTGATATGCACCCTTGTTGGTCTCTATTGCTATTCTGGCTTCAGTGTTGGGTTTGGCCTTGGTGGTGTATAAGCTCTTTGTTCTGGCTGTTGTTGTGTTGGCTCATTCCTATCACTGCCCTTATCACCTCCTTTACCTCCTTTGTCTGACCATCTTTCCCTCTTTTCGACATCATCCTTTCCCTCTTTTCGACATCATCAAAATAGGATTTGATGAGTGTACGAAGGTAGTCGATCTCTTCCTTCAATTCCTCGAACTTCTGCTCGGCATCTACTTTGAAGTTACGCAGGAATGTAAAGTTCTGGTTGGCATCATCTAGCTTCTTCTCCAGACGGCTGTTCATTGTTGATAGGGTCTTGTCATAAGTACCCTAAAGTTATTCCATCGTAGAGAGTCTGGTGTTCTAGTGGTCATATTCTGCTGTGTAGGATACAACAGATTGTTGAGAGATTTTCCAGATTATTCTTCAGAATCTCCAGACATCTTTCCTTTTCCTATTTTAGGAACTGATTTTCCTCGATTACACTTACATATACCTGTTATAATCATGACAATTATAGAAGATTTATTATATCTTGTAAGAAAATAACTTTATGGACTAAGATTAAGTCGGTAATTATCAGAAATCGATACGAATTTTTGATTTCCCCCTTGATTAAGGAATCTTTTATGGAAAATTAATTTACATGTGGCATGACGAAAATTTCTTCCATTTTGACAAGTGTTGAATACTCCAGATAGTCTGGTTTCCATCTTTCCAGTATGTTGTTCTTTATCAATCTGGTATTTGTGATTTGGTGTGTGAAATGTTTCGGTCTTATGTTTCCAATGTGCTACTTCCAATCAATCTATTTCTGACAATTTGCAGATTGATCTGGTTCTAGAAAGTCTGTCACATGAATTTCAACAATATTGTAACTGTAATCTGTATTTTCTCAATCTGCTACGTGATCTAGTTTAATGATCTGCTGTCGATCTGGCTTATCATCCAAACTTAGCAATCCTAACTTTCCATATAACATCTTGAATCTCCCTTTTGGTAAAGCTTTTGTGAAAATATCACCTCGTTGTATCTTTGTGTGTTTCTTCTCGATCTGTACATGCTTCCTCTCCACATGATCTCTTATAAAATGATGTCTCACATCCACATGTTTGCATCTTGTTTGTAGGACATGATTCTATGTAATAGCAATAGCACTCGAGCTGTCACAGAATATATGTATCTCCTTTACATCGATCTCATAATCCTTGAGCTGCTGTTTAAGCCAAAATATCTGTGCACAACAGCTTCCAGCGGCCATTAACTCTGCTTCTGTTGTTGATGTAGCCATAGATGTCTGCTTCTTCGAGAACCATGAGATCAGCTTGTTTCCAAGAAACTGACAGGTTCCAGAAGTTGATTTTTTTTCTAGTTTACATCCTGCATAATCCCTGTATTGTGTTATGTTTGCTGGTTTTCCCCTCTGGATCTGGGTCTATCTTCCCATTGGTCTGCATTGGAATCTTGACCGATTTGCTGTCTTTAACTCCAAATTTGATGATCAGATCTTGTATATACTTCGCTTGATTCACAAATATTCCATCGGATAGCTGCTTCACCTGCAAACCTAGAAAGAAATTCATTTTGCCCATCATGGACATTTGATAATTATTCTTCATAAGCTCAGCAAACTTATCACATAGATAACTAGATTGAGATTCAAAAATGATATCATCAACGTATATTTGTACTAAAAGGATATGTTCTTTGACTTTGATGATGAACAATGTCTTGTCAACAGATCCTCTTCTGAATCCCGACTCAATCAAAAAGGTTGACAGTGTGTCATACCAAACTCTGGGAGCTTGTTTCAAACCATACACTACTTTTGCCAATTTGTATACTTTATGGTTTGGATTTCCTTCTTCAAAACCAGGTGGCTGCTCCACATAAACTTTTTCTTCCAGAATACCATTCAGGAAAGCACTCTTGATATCCATCTGGTACACTTTAAACCTTTTGTACGCTGCATATGCCAAGAAAAATCTGATTGCTTCCAATCTGGCAACTGGTGCAAATGTTTCATCGAAGTCTATGTCTTCTTGTTGACTGTATCCTTTAGCTACCAATCTGGCTTTGTTTTTTACAACTTCTTCATTCTCATCTCACTTGTTTTTTAATACTCATTTAACACCTATTACCCCTTGGTGATTAGGTCAATCTACTAGATACCATACTTGGTTTCTCTTGAATTCATTGAGCTCTTCTTGCATAGCAACGATCCAGTCTGAATCTTGTAATGCTTCATATGCATCAACTTGTTCCACATGAGATAAGTAGCAATTGAGAAGTGCGCTCTCTCCTGCATCCTTCTGGTCTTCACACGATCGGATGAGTTCCCAACAATCTATTCTGGTGGATGATGATATTTTATCCACTTTTTGCGCCTAGACATCTCTTTTTCTGATATCTCAGGTTTTGATTCTTCTGTTGGTTCCTCAAATTCAGGGTGTGCTGTTGAAGTTGCTTGGAAAGGATTTTCTTCTTCTATCTCCTGGTTTACATCCGTGCTATTGTTAATTTCTTTGGAACAACAGGTTGACTTTGAACAGGTTCTCTATCTTCTGGTTGCACAAATTCACTACTTTCTGGTGCTGATCTGTCTTGATCTAGTTCATCATGTGTTGTTCCCCCTTGTTGTGTGTTGGTTTCAGCTATAGGTTGGACATTGATCTCTTCATCTTATGTTCTACTCCAGATCAGAATATCTTCAAGTGATATCCCTCATGATCTCCTAGTGTTGATCTGGTTGTGAGCCTGTTCTTCACCTGTTTCCCTGTATTCAAGAATAGATTCATCAAACACAATATGAGGTGTTACCTGCACAACATGAGTCTTACCCTATAAGCTTTGCTAACATCAGAATATCCTAAAAATATTCCAGGGTTAGCTTTTCTATCAAAGGTTTTCAATTGAGATTTCCCATTGTTATGAATATAACACTTACAACCAAAGGTACGCAAATACTGTATCTTGGGTTTTCTGTTGTTCCATATTTCGTATGATGTCTATCCATGTCTGAGTGTAATCACTAATTTGTTCTGTGTGTAACATGCTGTGTAGATGGCTTCTGCCCAAAACTTCTTTGGTAGATTGGTTGCATTAAGCATGGTGCGTGTTGCTTCTTTTAATGATCTGTTCCGCCTTTCAACTACTCCATTCTGTTGAGGTGTTCTTGTAGCAAATGTCTGATGAGTAATACCCATCTGATTCCAATACGCTTCAATTTTATGGTTCAGAAACTCTGTCCCTCGATATGTTCTAATCTTCATGATGGTGGTCTCCTTTTGTTTAGTGATCTTGTTAAAGAAATCAGGCAACTTCTTCAACGTCTCCTTTTTCTTGAACAAAAATATGACCCAAGTGAATCTTGAATAATCATCAATGATTACCAGTGTATACTTTCTACCATTGATACTTAATGGCGTTACTGGGCCAAATAAGTGTAGATGTAATAGCTCCAATATTCTGGTAGATGAGTGAGCTGCTTTGCTGGCAAATGATGACTTAGTCTGCTTTCCAGCTTGGCATGCTTCACAAATATGATCTTTATCATATACTTGATCTGGTAATCCTTCGACTAGCTTATCTCTTACAATCTTGTTGATAGACTTGAAGTTTAGATGGCTAAGTCGCTTGTACCATAACCAACTTATCTCCGAGATTGTCTTGGTAACTAGACAAGTCTCGATCTGGTTTGTCCATTGCACAATGTACAATTTGTCCTGCAATTTCATGGTAAGAAGAATTTCATCTCCTTCCTTATTCTTCATAAAACAGTTGTTAGCATAAAAAACAATCTGATTACCACTTGAACAAAACTGAATAACATAAAACAAATTATGACTAAGATCTTCTACATGATAACAAACATTAGAAATGGTGGTCTTGCTAGTTTTAACATTGCCATACCTCTGGTATAACCTTTTGAGTTACAACCAAAGGTTACCTGTGAAGCTTGTCTTTCTACATAGTTTGATAGCAGGTTCTTGTCACATGTCATATGCTTCGAACATCCACTATCAATAATCCAGATTGATCCTCTTGCTACGTGACTCCATCTTGCATTTCTCCCATCTTGGAATTAGGTAGACTTAGCAACCCTTTCAATGATTGGGTGCTTGGTTAGTAGCAAATGTTCCTTTTGGAACCTAGATCAGTTTAGTGTTAGGAACACAAATATAACAAGTGATCTGTCTCCCTGAATCATTTGTTCTTGAGGTAGCTTTGTAGAAAGATGGATGATTCCTTTCAACATTGTTCCAGTTGATCTTGTTCTTCTTTGTTGATGTCTTTCTGGTAGGAGCCTTCTGGTTCTGGTTTCTATCTGTTTTGACATACTTAGCAGGTTTGCCTTTGATCTGGTAATAGCGTTTATCTCCTTCTTCCTTCATCAACATCTTCTGGTGTTGAATCTTTTCATTCTTTAAGTTAACAACTTGATCTGGTATCTGTTGTCTTTCAACTACGAACTTGGTTGAACTTGTTTGTCCAGTATAACCTAAACTAGTGGTTGATCTGGTCTTGTTCTGCATCTCCCAGATCATGTTGACTCTTTCACTGCTTTTGTTGATCTTGCTCATATTCTCCATGGTCTTCTTCAATTTCTCCTCAGCTACTTCTTTTCTGGTTATCAAATATTTGGTCTTGGAGTTGAGTGAGTAGTTCTCTTCGTCCTTTTTCTTGATCTGTTCTTCCAGATCATTTACTTTTGTAGAGAACTTTGTATTGGCTTCACTGAGTATCTTTACTGATTCACTCAACTTATCATTCTTTTTTATGACTGTTGAAAACAACTTCTTTATGCTAATATAGCTTTTGAACATCTCGTTGACTTCTTCCCAAGAGACTTCAGCTTCATCCTCATTACAAGAATCATATACTGGTTTTTTAGGTGACATAGAAACATGAGAGTTTACCTCGTTCTGGTCAAGGACATTATCAATTCCCATGTAGTATTCATCCCAATCTTCTTGTTCATGTGCATAAAATGCTTCATCGTTCTCTGAAGAACTATTTGAGAAATGACTCGAACTGCTTGAATCTTCTTCTGCCAGCATGGCTTTGCCTTGAGCTTTGAGCTTTCGATCTCTTGTTGCTCTTAACTCTTCTCTTTGACTCTTGGACAGGTCTGAGCAATCTATCTTGAAGTGACCTGTTCTGCCACAACCATAACAAATATAGTTAGTAGAATTAGTAGTTTTGTTATTCATTACCTCATCTTTGCAACCAGATCGATCTTGCTCTATACTCTTATGGAATTTGTTCTTGTTATCCTTGTAAAATCTTCGATATTTCCTCGATCTGACTTCCATCTTGTCCATTTTCTTTGCGATCATAGCAAATTCTTTGATCAACTTTTCATAACCTCCTTCTTCTAGTATAATAGGTACTACAGGTTCATCTGCTATGCTCTTTGCTTTGAAGGCTACTTCCTTCTCTTTCTTGGAACTGTTTTCACTCTTCTTGCTAAATGAGTGATCTGGTCCATGGATTATTCTTATGTCACATTCATTTTCAACTAAATGATCAAACAATGATTCAATTGTTAGATTATTGAAATCAACACGTAGTGGTTGCAGGGCTGCATATATCTCCCCGCTTGGTGGTAGTGCTCTGAGAATTTTGAAATTCTTCTCTCGGTGTATATTTTTCCTTCTTGATGGCAGATACTTCTAGCAGGACTTCAATAAACCTATTCCTTATTTGTTCAATAGTTTCTCCTGGTCTCATCTTAAAATCATCGAACTTGTTGTAGGCTAGTGAAAGCTTATTCTCGATAATGGCTTCTGATCCTAAGCTGAGTTCACGCAGTGCTTCCCATATTTCCTTAGCTATGTCCAAATCTTGAATATTGGCCAGATGAACTCCTTTGACTATGCTGTAAATGATTCTCTTAGCAAAGTCATCCAGATTTGCTTCGTGGTGCTCTTCTGAGGTGTATATTTTGGGATCTTTGAGCACGTTCTCTTTGACTACTCTAGTTTCAGTAATCCATGTCTTCTCTTCATAGATTGCCAGTGGACCTTCTTCTATCACTTTCCACATCAGACAGTGATGAGCTTTTAGGCACATCTTGATTCTGAAACTCCATTATCTATATCCTTGGATAGAGAATTCCTCGCATGCTCTAATGACAGAAGATTCGATAACAGCAGATAGTATGCACGTGAATGAAAATAGGTTTTCCTAGATCAATTCAAGTTGACCACGCATGTTTCAACCCTGTGAAACAGAAACAATGGTCTTTTGAACCACTGCTCTCTACTACCACTTGTTGGTCCCGAAAGAGCAAGGTTTGGTGTATGGGGAGGGGGGGTGGTGGGGAATACACCAAATACAAACTTTTCAGTTTACTTGACTATTTAACTTAGAGAGATTAAGCTTTCTCAAAGGAGATTGCTCAGGTTTGACAAACTAGATCGATAACCAGATCGACTGATGATTTGTCCAGACAAAGTCTCTCTTGTGAGTTACGCTAAACAGATAGCAAGAGTAATCTTGTTATCTAACAGAGCGTAGAGTGCTGAAAATGGTGGACTTAGTCAGTTGCTCTTATTAGAAAACATTTGAAAATATTAATCAGATCGATTAACAGATTGATTAAAGACATGCAAGTTTGAGTGCAAGTACAGGATTAGTGAATAAACAACTGGAAATGTAAAATGCATAGAGTAAAGCACACACAATTGCTTTTACGTGGTTCGGGAAACCTCCTACGTCCACGGTCCAATCAAAACTAGATGGGTTATCCACTACTAGGATACTCTCTTCTTTATACTCGCTGAGAACGAGCCACAAGTTCCAATCACAACTAGAGTGAAACTTATGCACGAATAAGGGTTGTGTCCCTTTACAACTTGCAGATAAATCTACTACAAGATACCTTCACATTAACCGCTAGAAAACTACTAGCTAGCGAAGTTATCTTCCTCATTCCTCTCAATAAGACAGACTTAAATCGAGTTGGTGTGATTTCAATTACGAATGGTTTGAACACGATCTGGATTGTGAAATCCCCTCGTTGAATGCTTCAAAAGTTGAGTTGATTTCTTGGCAGAGTTTCAGCTTGCTTGCGTGATGATCGTATATAATGTCGTCTTCTTCCAGATGTTGTTCCAAGCTTTTATAGGTGTAGAATTTGAATTCTAACCGTTGGGGTTGATTGGCGAACCGTTGGGGTTGATTGGCGTGAGATAAATGTTGATTGTCAATCAAGAGATATGAATCCCATAATATCTCCTCTTGCCTTGTAGAAATGGTTGACCGAATCTCTTTTGATATGGAAAGCAAATGGCTAATTGATCTCTTTCCTTTCTTCACGCTCCAATTGATTCTGCTTCCGTTCTTGATCTCTAATTGATAGACTTTCCTTCTCGTGAGATCTGATGACGTGGCAAGTGAGGTGGGATTCGTTCTAAGTACATCGGGTAACAGATCGTGTAACAGATGACTTAGGTGATCTGCTCCAGAACAGGTTCACTCTTAAATGATGATCTGGTCCAAAATTGTTTGATACAGAACTTGCTCTAAGAAATGTTGACAATAGTTGGATCAAGTTTCTTATAATCAGATTGAGTGACCTATGAACAGATCGTCTGCTTGTTTCCTGGTATGATTTGCTTCCTCCAATAGAAGACTGTCTAACCAGATGACTTCTATATGATAGAATCCTTTACACTTTAAGTCATTAGCTAACCTGGTCTAAGACAAGAATAGACTTGCTCACTATAAGATCAACTAAATATCATAGCGATCTATTACATGTTGAGCAGGCTAAGTCTAGCAAACAGAACATAAAATAATTCTAAGTGTGTTTCGAAGGAACATCAAACCGATATGCACTACTGTTAAGAATATATCCAATAAAGATACAATCAACCGTTTTAGGGTCATTTATAACTTGTTTGGGTAGAGACACTTCAACCTTTACCAAACACCCCCCACACTTTACGATGTTGATCCCAGAAAAGCTAGGTTTGGTGTATTTGGGGGGGGGGGGGGGGAGAATACACCAAATACCAACTTTTCTAGTTTAACTTGACTGATTAGTTTCAAGAGTAAAAAGTCTTCTTAATGTGAGAATGATTTTTAAGTTGACTAGAACAAGTTATCTTCAGAGAAGATGATCTTGTCCAAAGAATTTCTTGAGTATGCTGATTCTGACAGAATAAACTTCGTGAGTAGTTTATCTTCAACAGAATCGTGTGCGGAAGATGGTGGATTTTGTTGGTTCCTCTTAATGAAAACCTTGTTTTAACTGAATGTTCTTACGCTGAGTTGATTAAGAGATGCAGGATAATAATGAGAATGTTGGGTTAGTGAATCAAAAAGACTGGAAATAAAATGCAGAATTTAAATGACACAGTCAATTTTACGTGGTTCGGGAAACCCCCTACGTCCACGGTCCAATTACTCAAGATTGAAAATTCACTACTAGGATTCTTGCTTGTTTATACTCGTTGAGTATGAACCACGAATTTAAGTCAAAGCTAGACTAAATTCGTGCACGAATTATGGGCCTTGTCTCTTACAACTTACAGAAATATCTGCTTCAATTCTTTATGTCCAAAAATTAGAAATCTACTAAACTCTGACTGAAGCTAACTAATAACTTCTCGATAAGACAGACTTAAATTGAGGTTACATTTTCATGGATCTTTGAAATTAATCTAGTGTTTCTTCAAAGACAATATGCAGAATCTCAGATTTCTTCACAGTTGATAGCTCAAACGTTTGTTAATAAATCTGGGCGGATTAAAAGCTCTTTGATCATTGATCTCTTGTGCGCTGCACACATTGATTTGAAGCTTTTATAGGTGCAAATTTCAAATTCTGACCGTTGAGGTGATTGACTAAGAAATAAATGCTTAATTGCCGCTGAATATATCTTTGCTATAGTTATTATCTTGCCTTGTAGAGTAGATTGTGAATCTCTTTGATTGAGTTGACTAAATCTTTGATTGATCTCCTTCCTTCATTAGAGATTCACTTGAGCTTAAGCAGATAGGGTGTGTTCTTTTGATAACGCGTTCCTAGCGTGCTGTTTGTCCTTTCTTATTTTGCATCATGTTTGCTTTTCTCTTCATCATTAGAACATTTAACGTAACCTGATGACTCTTATAGGTCAGAACCTTATAGCTAGTGTTCTGTCCTTTAAAAATCGTCATCAGCTAACATGTTCTAAAGATTGGTGTGCTATGGTCAATATCTTATGACATGATCCCTTCCTTACAAAGAACCAATCATAGAATAAGAACACCTAACATGCATGCTCTTCTATTAGATAGAGTCAATAGATTGACATTCTTTGTTACATATTTAAGCAATCAGTAACATAATAACTAAACACTAAGAGTAATAAATCTAAGTGTGTTGTGAAAGAACATCATCAAAATTATTTTCAAGGGTTCCCAACAAGATATTTGTATGAGGGCTTTCTTCCTTTCCACAACTGATAAGGAGTAATATAATTACCCTTAAGTGGAATCTTATACAGTATATAGTTGGCTGTCAAGATAGCTTCCCCGCACATGTTATGGGTAATCCTGAACTAATCAATAAAGAATTCATCTCCTTAACTGTTCTATTTTTGCATTCTGCAATACCGTTAGATTGAGGCGAATAAAGAGCTGTCATTTGGTGAATTATAACACTTCTGTTGCATAATTCCTAAAACTGAGCTACGTAACCTCCCCCTTTATCAATGCTAACCATCTAAATTCAACAACTTAATTAATTTTCGCCTTTAGATTTGAAGTTCTTAAAAGCTTCAACAACCTCATCTTGACTTCTTAGAAGATAAATATAAGAATACCTTGTGCAATCATCTATGAAGGTAATAAAATATTTCTTACCACCTCTAGTTTACACAAATTTTAAATCACACACATCGATGTGAATTAATACAAGAGGTTTTGTACTCCTTTCTACCGAATGAAACGGTAACTTAGTTATTTTCTCCTAAACACAAATTTTACATTTGTTTTGAGTATTAACATCACTTAACTTTAGTAAATCCAAATTCACTAATCTTTTAATATCATTTATATTTATCTGTCCTAATCTACAATGTCATAAATCCGAGCACTCAATTAAGTAAGAGGAAGTAGAAGCTTTTGCATGATCATTCAAGCTTTTGTGGCGCATGACCATTACATTGAGTTTGAAAAGACCCCCTGTAAGATAACATTTACCAAAGAATTTTCCAAACATAGTCAATACAAATTTATCGGATTCAAAAACTAATTAAATCCCTTATTGACTAGTATTGAAATCGAGACTAAGTTCTTATGGATGTCTGGAACATGCAGAACTTCATTCAAGGTAATCGGGATGCCAGACGTCATTTTGAGGACCATATCCCCAACTCCGGTCACCTCGGATGAGGCTTGGTTCCCCATGTTTAGCTTCTTCCCCTCAACTGCCTTGTAGGTAATGAACTTAGTCTCATGTGTAGTTGCACCGGTATCAATGTTCCATCCACCTTGGTTGTCCACGAAGTTAACCTCCTCGGTGACCATGGCAGCAAGGTCGCCTTCATCCCATTCGTTGAACTCCTTCTTGGCAATGTGAGCGGCATACCTTTTTCTTAGTGCCCTTTGACTCACGGAACTCCCTCGATGTGTGGCCCAATGTATCACAATTGAAGTAGTTGTCGTCGAACTTGCGGGTCGACTTTTTCTTCCGTTTTCCCTTATCATTAGGGCGAGCACGCTTCTTGGAGGGTCCACCTCGCTCCAACAGGTTGGCATTTACGTTCATTAGCCCTTTCATCTTCGAATCATGCTTTCACACATCTGAGAGTCATCTCCTTTCGTTTGTGTTTAAGATAAGTCTTGAAGTCCTTCTAACTTGGAGGCAACTTCTCAATCATGGTCGCCACCATGAACGCATCTGGTAGAATAATTCCATCGGCGTGGACGTCCTACACAATGAAGTAGAACTCTTGCATTTGAACCATGATGGGTCTAGAGTCTACCATTTTGTAGTATGAATACTTAGCTACAACAAACTATTCAGTACCTGTGTCATCGCTACAGTACTTGTTTTCTAATGCCTCCCACATTTCTTTAGAGGTCTTTACAATAGAATATACATTGTATAAACTATGATCTTGTGAATTTAGAATAATTTTTTTACACAGATAATCTCCGTTTTGCCAATTGTCGTAGGCAACTCACATGGTAAAAATTGTCTCTTTGGCACTCGATGTCGGCGGTTCATCCTCCTTGAGGAACTCGGAAAAACCCATTGTTATCAAGTAGAACAATATTTTTTGTTGTCAACGTTTGAAGTCAGGACCCTGAACTTCGGCGGTTTCTTGGCAGGAAACATCAACCTCGGTGCCTAATTGGATCCCAAAAGAGATCTCGACGTGTTGAGCCCGTGAGCTCCAACACTGGATCCAAAAATGGACCCACCGGAACTATTCAAAGTGGAATCCACGGTGTCACTAAGAGTGGACCCACCGTTCAAACCCGAAGGGTTAGTACCGACTCCAATCCCGGTAAACAAAGTATTTGGTTGTGGTGTCGACAAGATTGGGATCGTTGAAGACCTTCCGGTAGTGATCGCAGTGGTGTCAGAGGCAGTGGTAGAGGTATAGGCGGCGGCATTGTTGTAATCGGTCGATGCAGAATACGCCATCTCCAGTTAGGTTTGATGTTAAGTCTTGAGAATACAAAACTAAAGTGTGTACAATATCCTCCCCCAAAGAAGATAAATAGTCTTGCAATTGTTAGAAAATTTAAAATGTAAAAATATTCAGAATTTTTTTTACAAATGATGTTATCTAATCTATTACAAAGTAAGAGAAAAATATTTGAAGTCGAGTCGAGGAAAGAACCCTCTTTCCGAAAGACTGTTTATGCACCGGTAGTGCTTTTGGTAAGGCATAACGTCCCCAAAGATACGACTTTTTCGTTTCGGAGGTGGCAGCACTGCGAACCTTAGAGCTCCGTCGAACTTGATAAGGATAAGAATAGAGCTTCATCTAAAATGCTTGAAGAGTAACTATGTAACAAGATGTTTATGCTTGTATATGCAAGTATGTTTCTTGCGTATGTGTAAAATGCCATGAAGAAAACCTATATATAAACCAAGTTCATTCAAGAGGAGTTTAGGAATTGATAGTAACAGATTTCCTTTAATAACAATTGATGGTCATTAAGTCATTGGACATTATAGGAGTTACAGACGTTGATGACAATTAATTATTAATTAAGTCACTTAATCTGGACATACATTTGTCCACATTCATCATAAGTTCACCGATAACAACTTGATATAAGAGCTTGATATCACATATTGACCTCAGGTTGATCTCAAGTTGATCTCACAACTTGATATAATAGTTTGACCTTAGGTTGATATACATGTTGATCTCAAGCTTGATATCACAGGTTGACCCCAAGATTGATATCATAGATTGATCTAGATTGATATCACATATTGACCTCACAAATCGACCTCACATGTTGTTACCAAGGATTCAAGCTAGCTCACTCACCATAAAGTAAGCAAGCTTAGCTCCATAACCTTAAAATCAAGCTTATGGGGGCCTGCAAGCCCATCACACGCGTAGGTGGGCTTTGACCCAACTAGTCAATTCATAAGGTAATTGAATCTTATTAAATACATGATGATGAATGAGAGTGCGACAAGTATTACTCTCCATACTTAGCCCCAAATACATAAATACATTCTTTAGATGACTCACTTTACACTATTATTTCTCACTCACTGGGAATCAGTTTAGAAAAAATAAATATAAGACGATCATTTACTCGAAACATAAATCAACCATATGTCATTTAATTATCTTAAATTAAATTTCACAATCACTTAAAAATAGGGAAACTTCATTGACCACATATATATATATATATATAGGGTGACTTTTTATACAAACTAATTCTTATGAATAAGGTGGGGATTAATAGTTATATATAGATATAAAATATGTAAAATGAAACGTATAAAGACACAAAAGTAATAATGCAAAAATCAACATTATATCTTTTCTATTTTTCGATTTATTACTAATATACATAATGAAATAAATGTCTCTTGTTTTAATTTATTGAGTAGCAAATGAAGTTAACATAAATAGCTTTAATTTACGTGTTAATAACTTTTATACTTAGATATTTGTGTGCATTATTTTATTACCAAATAAGCAGTAACTTTTACATATTTATGCATTACTTTTCTTTTATTGGATTTATGCATTACTATTAACGTACTACAAATTGCGTATAATGCAATGCATGTAGATTTTAATGTATAATGCATATGTAATAATTAATAATTATTTTTTTTACAGTAAATAAACATATTCATACTTACGTATCCATAAAAAATAATTATTACATATATACAAAGCAAGCAATGTATATAGATTTTCAAAGTTTATTATTCTTCATTTAGGATCTGTATATTTTCGAATGAATGATATGCTTAAGTAAGTGCAAGATGATTCTTATTAACTCATGTATATAACTATGATGTTTTCTATGAACAAAACCTATAAAAACGTTCATATATAGAAATAGTTATATACATGAGTTAATAAGGAAAATATAAGCATTACTAACTTTGCAATATGTTTGTGCATTGGACTAGTAAATTAAAAATTAAATCTTTATAATTAATTATAGGGCTCTTCCACTGTAAGTGGTGTACACAACTTAACGTGACCGGAATTGATGTGGCAATGTCAGGTTAAAATGTGAGTCACTGTAATTTTTATTTTTATTATTTTATTTTACTATTATGTATTGAATAATATTAAATTATACTCTAATCAATAAACTTTTTATTATTGTTTGTAAGTGAGAATTAAATTATACTCTAATCAATAAATGTAGTCGAAATGTGAGAATTAAATTATACAATGTGTTAATGTTTAGAAAAAATATTTATATAGAAATTAAACAATATTTTGCAATATTCTTAGATATAATTACTTTGCACATATATAGGTGTATGACAATAATAAGAATATATGCAATGAGAAGAATAAAAAAGAAAAAGGTCTTTTTAAAAGAGAATGACAAGTTTTATATTTGAAAGGATATAAATCTTACGTTCAAAAACCAAAACATATATTATAATAATAAAGCTAAAATATTGTAACATATTCCGTGCATGGATTAAGGAAGATAAATAGATGTTACAAATTTATAGCAAATTACAATACTATCATATCCTAAAATGCTAATAATTTTATTACATTTAACACATTAGTCATATCCATAGATCGAAAGACATCTACGAGAAATATAAGTTCCTAATTTACTCGTACGAATAAGTTTTTATTTGAATCATTCCCCCCCTCTCTCTCTCTCTCTATATATATATATATATATGTTTTTGTGTAAAGTGATTCCTACACCTAAGAGCAAAGATCTACCTAACATGATATTATCTAGGTCCATAGAAACTCAAATTAGATTAAGCTGAAACATTTCAAATGGTAATTTTGGAGTTGACATGTCCTCACGCAGTTTGACATATCGACCTTACGTGATGAGATTCACTGAGCTGATCCCACACTTGGAGGAAGCTTACGATCTACTAACATTGATCACAGTCAACTTGTCCAACATGTCATGTCAGATGACACGTAGGACAAACTTCAACGACTAGAAGAACAGTCATTATCAATGGTCATATTTGCGTTAAATGCATGTGCAACGTTTAGTGTTCAAAATTGAAGACGATAAATACTTCATGTCTTTCTTCATAAATGATGTCCACGCATGCAGAACTTATGCGAGCATAAACCTAGAAAATATAGAGCTAAAACGTTGCATTAAAATTCTCTAAATATTTAGAGACTATCCAACACTCTATCAAATTAGATATATTCCTGGTTTTGTTTCTTGAAGAGGGTTCACCATATTCTCGAGATAAAACTCGTATAAAACTAGATATTTGTTTAGAGTCTTCAGTCCAAACAATTCTAGTTATTCCTCCATAGCTATTCACGTTCTAAACTCAGTAATAGAATTGTAAGGAGGAAGAATGATTTATGTGAACCTTTAAGGGTAACTCGTTTTCAATGAGGATAAATAAGATAAGTGTAATTTTGTTCTCATCGAGTATAAATAAGAGAGATTGAGTTCTTACTCAACGAGGATAAATAAGCGAAGAATCCAAGGTTAATGGATTCATTGATATAGTGTTGATCGATCATGGACATAAGAGATTTTTTGAACTACGTTAAATAGTTGTGTTCTTTATATTATATATTTTATTATATTGTATTAACTTGTTGTTCATTCCACCAATGGGCTATTCTTTAATAGTGAGTTGTGCATTGTCGAATTATTCAATATGTCTTAAAGAACATTTGACTAAGTAGAATATTTTCTAACTATAAAAGCAACAATATACTAACTGACATTGTTGAAAACAAATTACTTACTTTTATATCGAGAGTTTAACTGAGCTGCTCACCCTCTTTCTTACAAAGAAAAGCTGATCTACTATCCTAGCAACCTGAGCTGGTAAATGAGCTAGCCGATCTCTCATACCTTGCTTTACTAAATAATCAATAAAAATTGGAGTTTGATGTATTCTCCCTACACCAAACATGCTCTAAAATACTCTATTCGATTACGAGAAGAGATCTAAAATAATACTGGAATTCGACCTCAAGTTTATAATTAATAATATACTACTATTAACTAATAAAACAACCAACTCCACGTTTTCCCTACAACAATCGAATCTATACCATTTCAGTGTAGCCTCCACACAGTATGAATTATACTACAGATGAATAATAATTGTATCTCTTTGTTCAATAAAGAAAACAAAGTAGTAGGTGTACTAAATATTGGTGAAATAGCAGAAATTGTTTCATCTCTCTCTTTTAAGTAAGTTGCTGGGCACTATAGGACAAATATTCGGTTTCAGCCCCTCGCAATTTATTAATAAATGCAAATGCACGTTTATACATATTGAGGGAACAAGTTCCAATTAAGCGGAATTCAATTAAATAATACGAAAGTACTTAACAATCATTTAAGTTAATATAACAAACCTATTAATTTTTCTAATCATGAATAAATAGACGTGGTGAGACCCTGGCCATCCAATAATTTCCACTTCTTTATTCCTACTTTTATAGGTGTCACGACTATGTTATTCTTCATTTCTTTAATTTCTACTTGAGTCTAATGTTTTGAACTATGGTCTATAATAATTTGTCTAGGTTTGTTGACGTAACGAGTAATTAATCCTTCTTTAGTTATACCTGCCAAAATTGGTCCGAAATTGTAGGTTTGATGGTTTACCCAACCCACCGGTAATTAAGATCAGATTGTGCTAAGATATAAACGTCCAAAAACTTTTGGGCCCAACTAACCTCGCTCATTGGTCCGGTGGATTTATGAGCTTTGGGCGACAAAAATCCGATAGACTTCGGGCTAATTTGATCCGTCTATACTTTTTAACACTATTTTACTATTTTTTCTAGTAAATTAATTAAGATTTATTTACTGTGATAATTTGATACTTTTATAAATATTATATTTTATTTGATTTTATTACAAACTTATTTGTGTACTCTAATTATTTATTAAATAAAATAACAAATGTATATTAAACATAATAAAATATTTGATTTATATCTTTATACATTTTTTAGAGTTTTAGAAAATATAATTACTTTGAATTATATTTTAAAATTTATAAAAATAATATTTTAATTCATGGGCTGATTTGACCGGTTGACCAAAACAAGAAAATAAATTTTTATCTATCTAAAGTTAAATCACACTGTTATCACGAACTGAACCGAATATTACTCGGTTTGACATGGTTTACATATAATATTAGAATTTTTGAGTTTGGCTTGAGCTCGATTTGATCTTTTGATGTAATTTTTTGAGCTCGACTTGACATCTAATTATCAAGTTCGACCAAAACTTATGAGATACTATCGAGCTCGACTTTCTTTTAATGCTCGATTAAAGAATCGCGAACCAACATTTAAAATAAATTAAAATCATAAAACGCCAGCAAAAGCTAAAGCCAAAAATCAATTTTTAAGAAATCTGCGACGAAAAATGATGTACCAGTTGGAGCTCATCTTCCAGAAATTCCCAAGCGCTTTGCAAATATCATAGTGGGGTTTTTGGTTGATGCAAAACCAAATGACGAAGGGTTCAATTTGTCTATAGCTCCTGAAGATTACACTCATCACTCTCTTGACAGGCTACTAACTTCACTGCCTCCCCCACTGGCGAACGAACAAATCCAGGATATGATCAAAATCAATAACAAAGCAAACACTTTGATGTAATGCCCCGACCTTTACTTCCAAATAAATTAGCAAAGCCTTCAAAAGTTTACGAACTTGTACTCGAGTTACGCGACCAAAGTCTCGAGAATTTATGTGTAAAGAAATCATTAATAGTACTTAATGATTTGAATGGGATTAATATCATTAATAGTGATTAATGATGTTTAGTGTCATCATTTAATACGATTGGCATATAATAGGTAAGCATTTATAGTAAGGTATTTAATACAATCATTATAGCAATTTATGATTGTTGGATTATTACTAGAAATTAATGATTCTACTTAATGAAGTTGGTGTGTTATTATGATTAATAGAATCATAATTTATGACTATGGGAAACTAAACATCAATACTGATCTTACTTCATTAACATAACCCAGTTGAGTAATATAAACTATACATTTTCGATTATTATATAGAAAAATTAATAAATGCAGGACTGTACACCCAAAAGGAAAAGTATATGTATATATAGATTAATGAAAAGACCAATTATAAGTAGGAATCTAAATGCACAATCACCCAGTATGTAATAAAGTCAAATAACAAATCTTGAGGAAAGAGAAGGAGATTTAAGATTGAAATGGCCAACCTAAAACGTTGCATAATTGGTATGAGAAGAACTAAGAAAGATAAACTATTACAGTAAAGCAATACAAAGAAGGAAAGTAAGCATAGAGAAATGGAATGTCTGCTGCCTAAGGAGATGACACCACACTCTCCTCCTTTAGATGCCAGTCGAAGACCTGCATTAAGAAAAGGGCTGAATCAACAATCGTAAAAAAAAAAAGAATGGCACTAATATCTAAGCTGCTATGGAGGGAATCTCTGTAATAAAATACAACAGGAAGAAGATCTCCTCAAAATAGGATAAAACAAATAGAAGTATGAGTGCAGGAAATAGCAGTAACACCAAAATGGTGTAAAAAGAAAAGCTAGGAAAGGTGACCTGCTCGACGCTACAACGTCAACCCTCCACAGTATGAAGCAGCTTCTTCCTTCCATTGGGGAATACAGCTCTCCTCTTCACCATGGCAGCCCCTTTTCACCCTAGTATAGGTTGTAAACATAGAACAAGAGATGTGGTTAGAGGGGAATCCAAGTGCAGCAAACAAAGCAAAAACATCCCAGACCTCAATCGGTTCCCTTCTCCTATAAATACCCATCATTTTTACCTTATACAGCTTTACAATTCACAAACTCACCCCGAGAACAACAACTAACACATTTAGAACGTTGAGAAGGAGAGGAGGCTTAGGAGAGGAGGCTTAGGAGAGGTGTTGTGCAACCCAAATCAGTCTAGAGAATTCCTTCTAAGGATCACACATAGCATTCACTTTCAAGAAGAATAAAAGGAGAAACAAACCTGTCCAGACCTAGACCAGATTTGTCCCAGTCCTTAAGGTAAGACTTCAAGACAGAAACCTCCGCATTTAAGCTTTAGACTTAGCACTTGAACTTAATTGAGAACATAACATGTTTATTGTTATCCTAGACTCCAAATCCAAGACTTTACCAAGCTAAAACTTTAATGCTTAGAATAGTCTAGAACTTAATATGCTTAACAACATAATCTCACCAACTGCCTCCCCAAACGAACTTAGAAACTGTACGAATATGACACACTCAAGGATGGACTTCTCACAATGTAACACGAATCAAGAAAACACAATATACTCAACCGCATAGAACCTAGCATGCTGTTAGGAACACACCTGATGATTTCAAGCCTTAGAAACTGTCCTCAACCAAGCATACTACACATAAAAGCAAACTTTAAATACAGAAAACAAATATCACATAAACCCGCAATTACAACTGCAGATTCATAACATAACTTATGTTTATACACTTAAATTCCAGAATATAGACACGATGTAGAGAATAAGTTTCATATTCTGAAATCCACTCTCAAATTATGAAGTTTCATTAAGATAATATAGAATTACTAGACACATACTAACTTAACATCATATATTCAATCTCAAGCTACAATCTGCCAAGTTCCCAATCAACATGTCCTAGGCCTATTAGGATGAAATACAGTAGTAAAATTTAAAAGAAGAAAACTTAGCTTTCAATGGGCATAAGATGTTTCCAAGCCAAGAGAACCTCATAATCGGGAAAGTTCACGGTGGTCTGAGCAAGCCGAGCTCTACCAGGGTTGAACCCTAATCGCCCAACACCCAACGCACTCCACTCCCATCCAAGCCAGGACCGTCCATACGAAGGAAAAAAAAAACAGCAGAATTTATCAATTAAAGATTCACACGAATCTGGAAATTCCCTATAACTCTATAAGTTGAGCATGCAGGCATCCTCAATCCAGATATAAAAAGAAATAAAAATAATAGAAATAAAATTTATAGAATAGATAGCAGAAGAATCTGAAATTTGAAACCCAATTGCAAAAAAAAAAATCTGGAAATTGAAATAGAGAGAAGAGAGAAACTATACCTTAAGGGAACTGGGTGAGTCTATCACCCAGGGATAGAGAGAGAGCCGAGGGGTGGCGAGGGGATAGAGTGGAAGCGGCGCGGCCGACTGTCGAGAGAGAGAAGAGGGTTGCGTCTGTTTCTTTTCTCTCCATGAAACGACGCCAGAAACTACAGCGCGGGTCCTCCGGAGGTTGCTACAGCTGACGCACAACGACATTGGGCGGAAGTCGAGCACGAGGTTGAAGAACTGGACGCCGGCAGCGTTTGGAAGGAGAAAAGTAAGAGGCAAGAGGAAGGGGAGTAGCGGCTATTGTCTTAGGTGGTAGAATAGGGTTCTGGTTATAAGAATGATGAAGAATAGAACATACTCGAATTTGGGCCGGGTTGTGGGCTCAGTTTAATAATCTACCTGGGCTTAAGTTAGGATAATTAATCAAATGGGCCCATTTATTAAATATGCATGGGCTTAGTTGATTAAATAGTGGGTTGAGATTTATTCTTACATGGACCTAAATTTAATAAAACGAATGAGCCGAAGTTAAGGATCTAACTGGGCCAACTAAACTAACTTGCTGGGCTTATGATTAATAGGATTTGGGCTACAACAAATAAAACCATTGGGTTTAAGTAGATTAATTAATGGGCACACTTAATTAAATTAAATGGGCTAGTAGCAACTTAATAGATCAAGACTTATTTTAAGTGGGCTAAGTTCAAGAATAAAATTCTAAAGTTAAATTAGAAGACGTAATTTATTAATTAGAAATTAAATTAGAATTTAATTGAATCATAAGAAATGAATAAATTATAAATCATGCTTAGAGTGTAATAATTGAAATTTAATTAGCCTAATTAGAAATTTATTTATCTTGATCAAAAGATCAAGATATTAATTTAGAAATGTCTTTAGTTATTTTACCCAATAATTAATTATTTGGGTATAGTAAATTTCCAAACCATAACATGAGTTAGAAATCATCAAACGACGCCTCTAGAAATACAACTCCTAAACTCGTATAATAGTCGAGCTAAAAGACCGAGAATAATTCTCAAAATAGCTAAGGATAATACTTCCTTACACTTAGAAGTATTAGATATACTTGATAAATCTATCTCACTCGAGATTTATTTAAAGGTTTCGACGAAAGGTCAGATCTGCGCTTCGAGAACGAGACCATCGTCAGTCAAGACTACTCAAGTAGGCTTTTCTCACTCTATAAAAATATGTGTGCATGTCTTCAAAAGGAAACGAGATATTTTCAAAGCACTGTCTTGCCATAAATGTTTTGATTTTCATATGATGCCTATCTGTTTATTTATAATCGAATTCGGGTCCCAGTAGATTAGATATACTACTCGGACTAGTGTACACAGGACCGCGAGTCATCTAGATGTTGACTGGTCGAGTGTCTGTGGGAAGTGACCACTTCCCCGGCACAAAGAAACTTCAGATATGGTTGATTACAAAGAACTAGGATTGCAGACAAACTAGAACATTATCAAAGAAATGCTTTTATGAACATAGGTGCTTTAGAGATAAAATCCCTATGATTCACTTGAAATGATTTGACATTTATATATGTAAGTGTGCGATTTCGGCACGTGTCTACTGAGTACAATTTGTACTCAGCCCTGCATGTATTTCTAAACGTGCAGGTTGAGAAACGAAGAAGATGGGGTGCTACGTTGGGCTTTTTGTCGGTCTCCTAGTAGCTGACTCTTGGGGGTTCTACGTGTCTTCATACACATAGGATTTCATCTATTCGATCCTACATTTCTGCTGCTAGACCGTATGTAATAGATTGAGATTTAAACTCCTTAACTTAGTTATGAGATGTATTGAGCTTATGACTCTAAACATATTTGTGTCTGAATTCACGAGGTGAATTCTTGACATATGTTATGGAAGGAATACTCATTTGCGTTATTCATTACCATACTCGTCGTTTATTCCTTTCATTGGTCACGTTTCCCGACTTTACTAGACTTAGCGAAAAGTGGGCGTGACATCTGACCAACCTGTCATTCAATGCTGCACAAGTTTTCATCAAAGCTGTCGAAGAGAAATTCCAAAAGGCCCACAAGGCATTGTCTGACGAACTGCACAAATTCTTGGATAGTGATCGAGCTACGTTCGACAAGTACAAGGAAGAGACATATGCAAGGATCAATATGCTACTCCCAGATCTTGATACATTTGATGAAAAGTTCAAGAAAGCCAGTGATTCCATGGTCACAAAAGTGAAGAAAGAGTTCGAGAAGCAGTTGGACAACATGGAAAAGACTATTATACCACCTACTGTGAAAAAGGAACTACCTGCTGCACTCAAACATGCGGATGTGCCAACTGATGATGAGATTTTTGCCATCAACCAATCCATCAAAGACATGAAGAAAGCAGATGATGTGTTGGTGGATAAACTCGTTGGATACAATCAATCGAATCTGAAGCAGTTTGATGAGCTCACTAGAAATGTCTCAATATTCCTCCAATTCAAGATCGACACAGAAACAAAGATCAAGGAAATACAAGAAGAGAATGTTTCTCTTCGACTGATCATCTCAAAAGAGTTCATTGATGGAAGGAGTTAAGGGAGGAGAGGCAGGCCGAGTGAAAGTGGTTGTGAAGAAGGCAGAACCAGCTGCCAAGAAACAAGGAGCTAAAAAGAAACTACCTGCCAAAGGTAGACAAGCTGTAGAAGCTAAAAGGTTGGCGGAAGAAAACGCTGCAAAACGTGCTCAGGAGGAGCCTTCTACTGGTCAACAACCTTCCAAGATAGACAAAGTAAAAAATATTTATACTGAAGATGATGAGGCCGAGGAAATATTCCTAGTTGGCTACAAGGATGAGTAAATCAATAATCATGAGTTCAGCTGAGAAAGCTAGACAAGCTGCAAGAGCGGAGAAGGAGAAGGAGGACAACCCACCTCTAGAATTTGGAGAGGATAACACTAACCAAGAAGTGCGTTTATGGAATAAGTTTAAGTTGATGGATCCACAGGTCGATCTGTGGATACAAAAGAAGCATTCTGCTGAATGGATAAGATTGAAGAATGAGTTTATGCTGGACCACTATTACCTGATGGATCCTAAATATCAGGTGATTCAGCAGATGAGATGTTCAGAGCATACCTCAAGAGCTATAAGAATCAAACTTTTGTCGAGTATCTGTTTAGACAATCTGCAATGAAGAATACCAACATCTTTGGTCAAAATAAGGACACCATGATTCCTCCTCATATTCCAGGAAGTTCTAAGCTTGATCATACTGCAATTTGAAATCTCATAAATGAATCTGCTTAGAAACTTGGTTATCCCATCGATCTGGATAACAAAGATTTCAAACGCGTATATAATGAGATCTATGCCATGTTTAATGTATCATATGAGGAGAGGAAGAGATAATTAGTTGAGAAGAGAAGAGCTCAACTGGCTAGGCAACGACAACAGCAACAACAACAACAACAAGATCTACCTCCTCCACCACCGCAATGATCTTTAATTGTTATTTTTCAAACACTTATTTTGTAATCTACATGTCCAAAGCTGTTTACTTAAATTCTACCCATCTTGTAACATCTTACATTATGAATGAGAAGTTTAAGTGTTTGATTCTAAAAACAACTTGATGAAAATATCTCTTTGTTCAGGAAATATTTTTATAAATGTTATTAACGGCTTTAATTCCTTATGCATACTAACTGCCTGCTACACTATTTGATGTGTATACTTAAGAAATTTTGTAAAGTGTAGTTTTGACATTATAAAAAATGGGAAAATTGTTGGGAACTTCACAAATTTTTTATTTTTGATGATGTTTATCAAAACAACACTTAGAATTATTATAAGTTCTTTAAAACTAAGTTATCAATATCATCTGTTAAAGAACAACTCGATTTATAAAAGGATCAGATCGATGATTGAACGACCTGTATTATTCTTTGTTGGTCCCGAAAGAGCAAGATTTGGTGTATGGGGGGGGGGGTGGAATACACCAAACTACAAACTTTTCAGTTTACTTGACAAGTTATGAGAGAGTTCAAGCTATTCTGTATAAGAAATTGCTCGAAGATGACTTGACAGATCGATAAGCAGATCGATAGCAGTTTAGTCCAAACAGATTACTCTCTTAGTGAAAACACTTAGCTAATAATAAGAGTGATCTTATTACTTTCTGAGTGTTGAGTGAGTGCGGAATAATGGTGGAATAGTGATTGCTCTTATTTAGAAAACCTTAGTAATAATCCAGAATGTTAAGGAGATTGATTGAGATGCAGATGGATGATAGTGCAGAGAGTTAGAATAATAGCCAACTGAAAATAAAGAATGCAGGAATGTAAAGCACACAGTTGTTTAACGTGGTTCGGGAAATCCCTACGTCCACGATCTGGTCAAAAACTAGACCAGATTATCCACTACTAGGATACTCTGCTTCTTTATACTCGTGGAGAACGAGTCACAAGTATCAATCACAACTAGAGAGATACTTATGCACGAAATAAGGGTCGTGTCCCTTTCCAACAGATTACCTCTACGTTACCACTAGAAAACTACTAGCTAGCAGGGTGATCTTCTTTCTCTCGACAAGACAGACTTGAATCGAGGTGGTTGGTTTGATATAGAATCACAAGATGTTGAAGCTCTAAGTCTGGATAGCAGATTGCTTGAAGGTATAACAACAGTATAGTTCGCGTGTGTTCTCTATCTTTCTCCAGATCTCTAACTTCAACTATATAGGCATTGAATTTGAAATTCTAGCCGTTTGTTGATTGGCGTGAGATAGATGGTATATTGCCAATCAATGGTTTCCATCATATCTGTTCTTGCCATATAGGAAAGGTTGACTCAATCATTGAGTTATGGAAAGCAAATTGCTAACGGTCTCTTTCCTTTTATGTGTTAACCTAAGATCTTCTTTCCAATCCCAGTTGGATGGACTTTGATCTTGACGTGGCAAGAGCAGGTGATGCGTAGGATGATGTCAGCTGGTGGAGTGATAACTCAATCGTTCTGGTTCCTCGCTGTAGGTATCGATCTGGTCACTGTCTGTTACAGCAGATCGATTCTTTTTGGCGTAAAACCTTGACTTTCATCCTACTCTAAGTTGAGATTGACTTCTATAGGGATATTACCTTTACATTTCAAGTCATCTCCTAATCTGTTCCAAAACAAGATTCACTTTATCTCTAGTGATCTGTTTTTACACGTAGAACAGTTTAAGCTATAAAACAGCTAAGTGTGTTTCGAGAGATCATCATCAACACTAAATATCTTAGGGTTCCCAACA
>JAPKLX010000872.1:0-28398 GCA_026898415.1 Leonotis leonurus
GGGAAGATTCAATTGGGTTTGTAAATTATTGGTTCTTATTTTATTATTGAATATAAATAACGATTATTTGTTAACAGTACTTATTAACCGTTATAAAATGTTTATCTAACACTTAATAAAGATAACAGTTGTTGCAAAATTGTTAACTATAACTATATATATAGATTACGATTGATTAAAATCCGTTATCATTAACATAAGTTACACTAATATAGATAACACTAACTGTTATCTATTTGAAAAACACGCTCATAGATAACGGTATATTAAAAATACCGTTATCTATGTGGTGTTATCTATTACTAAATTTCTTGTAGTGCAAATTCATGACCTCATCATGTTGATCGTCAATACGATACTACTTTCAACTCTCCTTTTAGCAAGTTAGGCTTACTAACATCCGCCTTTGATCGACGGTTCTTATTGGACGATTCGGCCTCTCGAAGATTCTGGATTACCGTTCCTGCAAGGCGAGCGATATTATCTCCAATCCGGTCTTTCATATTGGATGATTCGGCCGCTTGGAATTTAGGATTACCGTTCACATGTATCGAGCTGTATTATCTTCAATTCATTTCATATGAACGATTCGGCCGCTTGGGATTCAGGATTACCGCTCCCATGTACTGAGTTGTATTATCTCCAAATTGCATATGATTCATTTTAGCTTCATTATCGTAGACATTTCCTTGGCATTAGTTAGTTGTTTGGCTTGTTAAAACGGCATAGTCAAAGTTGTAGAAGAGATGTTGCCCGATTTTAAGGACAACTCTCTTATATAATGCCCACGAACACAGGGCCCCCTTTCTTTCCCGCTTCCTTTATCCCTACCTAGTCATGCCCTTGACGCGTGTGCCGTCTCTCAAGATTTGGGGCGTGACATACACCATCCCTACTTTATTCAAACACAAAACTTTATTTTTTTTAATTTCCGTACGGACTCTCTTAGGAGGAGAGTATTGATTATCAAAACACATCCATGAAATTACATTAGCCTTGGATAAACAGATTAAGCGGTTTTCTCATAATGAGGCATCATAGCAAAGTTATTAGTAGACATTGAGACAACATTTATGACACGTATTTACTAATGGAATAACTGCTTTATTATATTCATCTCTTCATCTCTTCCATATGCAGCCCAAGTTCTTTTATGACCTTCAAAAAGCATGCAGCGAGTAACAAAAATTTAAATAACTAAGAACTAGTTTGCTTAAGCAAATCTGGAACAAAATATGTTTTATTAATTCAGATCACTCACCAACTTAACGTCTTTTAATGCAGTTTCCATAATCCTTATTTTCTGTAGAAAGAATATTTTTTATTCAGGTAACAATTCGCACTTTCATTGAACCATGCATGAGATAAAGTTAGAAATTTACTTCTTTTGATTACCATGCATGAGATAAAGTTAGAAATTTACTTCTTTTGATTCTTCAATCACAGGTTCAAAAGTTTGGATCTTTTGCAAGAGAGTCTGCTGCATCTGCTCGTGTTTGTATAAACAAAAAAATAGCGACATTTTATACAATGAAATGTGGAAATAACTTTGGGACGGATCATATATGAACAAACTAAAAGCAAATTAAATCGCATTTATTTTCCTAGTTTTTGATGTTATTTATTCATGATGCGTTCTATTTGGTTGTAAGTTTATCACAATAAAAGAAGTGATGAAAAATCTCACCTTTAAAATTCCTCCTTTCTTCATCTCCCAATTTTTATAAAAAGAAACTGTGCACTTTCTTTATTGCTTTTGATGAATGAGCAGGGGCAATAAGAAAGGATAAAGACCAGAGCATTTAAGAAATAATTGATTAGGAATAAGAAAGTGTGGAAACGTGGACATAAAATAAATGATGGATTTAAAGAGGGAGAACTTTTTAGTCTATTTTCTTGCGATAGATTTATAATCAACGACAATGCACCCCTAACCGGTTAAGATGCAAGGAAATTTTAGCATGACACAACAAAACATTGGCGAGTTTGGAATGTTATCAAAGAGTAATATTTTTGTAAAAATTGAAGATATGTACCAAATTTGAGCCTTAACTCCAAACTGAATGACAAGATATAAAGAATTTAATCAAACATCCATTTAAAGGGCTTACTCACACTGTCACCAAAAGAGGCTCTCTTTTTACCCACTTCTTTACTCTTTATCAGCTCATCTCTTTCCCCTTCATCTGGATCAAGCATTGCCTAGTAGTTGAATCACATGAATGAACACGCAATTTGCACATGATATGCATATATCTATATATGTGAAGCTCTGATCTTGTTCTCGATATTCACATGGACAAACAATGGAAGAAACGACACCAACCTCGAGCTTTTCTGTGATTTGAGGATCATTCCAAGGTCCTTTGTCGCTAAAGAGACAGCCACCGAGATCACAGCACGTGCAATCCCCACCCAAGAAACTGGGGAGATTACTATTGATAAAAAGAAATGTCCATAAATGTTTTTAAACGCTAGAACTATTACAAAACTCTCTCTTACACAAAATTATTAAGGAGTATGTACCTTGGATCAATAGCTTCAATTAGGCTACTTTTGTAGTCTGATCCCAACACCTACAAATGACTGATTATTTAGGTGCATATGGTCGGAGAATGTTGAGATAACTAGAAAAACAAGAAGAAAAGTAAGTATATATACTAACTCTGCCCCCGGCCAATTGCCAAATTTGTCATTATTTAACTTGAATCATGTTCAGTTTATCACGAACTTTTACTTTTTCAATATTGTCATAATGCAATATCTTAAATTGGCATTGAATGTAATTAAATCTAAAGCGTACTCCCTCCCCTTTTTTTATATTTTTTTTAAGTCTCCTATTTTGATATATCTTTTGTTTTCTACTCCCTCATATTTTTAATAAATGATGTTTTTATCTTTTTACCTTTTTGAAAAATAAATGATGTTTTGGATACTTTTTTCAATTATACCCTTATTTATATTATAATGTATATTAAATTATTTTCATACTTGAATTTACTAAAATAATTAAGGTTATTGAAAGTAAATTAACATTAAATAAAGTTAATATAGGTATAAAAAAAAAGTTCCTTAATAGTTGTGCATAAACTCAAAACATCATTTAAAAAAAATAGGAGGAAGTAATAAGTGTCCCATTTCAAAAATCTAGATAAAAAATGTATCATTTTTTTCATTTTACCCTTATTTAATATTTTTATAATATGAAATTAAAGTGTATAAATGCATTTATAAAAGTGTGAATATAATAAATTATTGAGGTTATATAAGTAAATGTAATATTTCTGTGTAAATAAATGAAATATGACATTTATTAAAAAAAAGGGAGCATATTCAACACCAATGTAGGATTTTACAAAATTAAAAATGTGAAAGTTCATGATCATTTTGAAATGGGTGCAAATTGGTATATTTAGTGTTAATAATCCTACGGAAAAGAACAAGATTCAAGAAATGTCCTTACTCTGATCTTAGCCAATGTGCGAGCATCAAGAAAGGCTTTGATTACTTTCCAAAGTACCTTAAATCCCGATCCAGCATTCACTATAAAAAGTAGATATAGAGTCTGCAAACACATTATCAATGTAAGGGATTTACTTGCACATGATCGGGAACTTACAGAGCTTATATTTCTTGATTAATAATTGCAACAAATTTCAAAAGAAAAATGTAAGGGTCTAAACTTTAAAATGTGCAACTGTTATTGAGTCAATATGACATCGGTTTAATATCAATATAACAATTTGGTTGTGAATTTGTCTAAATGACCAGAATCAATAAATTAGATAATTTAGAAGCACTAGAAATTTATTATATATATATATATATATAAAGAGAATTTGGACAAGAAAAATCATCAATTTAAAACAAAATTGAAGTTTTTTTACTTTACTTTCAAACATTTACAAATTATATTATGAACGTTTTGATTTTTGTACTGAAATATCTCCAATTCTTGGAGAGGAAAATATGATGAGGCTGACGATATAGACTAAGAGGGTGTTTGGTTAAATTTATAAGCTACTTAAAACAATTTATAAATTGTTTAAGAATTTATAAGCTCTTTAAAAGTGTTTGGCAAATTAAGCTCTTTAAGAGCTTATAAGTTGTAAAAATAAGCTCTTTTAATTTATAAGTTCTTCAAAAAATAAGTAGCTTCACCTAACTCATTTTTCCAACTTATAAGCTATTTAAAATAAGGTTAGCTAAACACCTCAAAGACTAGTCAATTATTTCTTATATTCAACATGTATTTTATGCTAAAAATTAAGAATGCTTTTATAGTAGAAATTAGAAAAATCATTATTTAATTAACAAATACTTAAAAGCCCTGATCGACTACAATCAAATGAAAATTAGAGTCTGTTTGACTAAACTTATTTAAAAAAATTTATAAGTTCTTGGAGTTTGTTAACTCTTGCCAGAGCTTATAATATGTCATATCTTAACAGCTTATAAGTTATCAAGGTGTTGTGATAAATGAGTTTATAAGCTCTTCCTATGTTATTTTGTTAGGGTAAATATGATAATACAAAAATATTATTAATGTAATTTTGTTACAGATTATAAGTTCATGAAGAAATAAGTTGTCATTGAGCTACTTATTTTTTGAACAATCTATAAGTTCCAAAAGTTTATTTTTACAACTTATAAGCTCTCAAATAGCTTAATTTGTCAAACACTTTCAAGAAGTTAATAAATAATATTATGGTCAATCCCACTCAAATAGAATATATAATTATTTCTTAACATTTATTATCAGTTTTAATTAATTTATAGAGTTGATAAATTTAAAATTAGTGTATATAATTTTAAAATTTTAAATTTTAAAATGATTATTAATTATAATTTATTATATCAATATAGATTTTTATTTCAAAATTTAATTAACATGATAAATTTAATTGTGAGACATTAAACATGATATACAATGATCAGACTGAATTTCATCCCTACTATTAGGGGTGAGTAAAATTTGGAAAAAAACCAAAATCGAACCAAACTGAGCCGAATCGATAAATTTGATTCGGTTTTTTTTCCTTTTCGGTTCGGTTTCAGTTTGTATTTTATAAATTTTTAGTTTTTCATTTCAGTTCCGGTTTGGTATAAAAAAATTGAAATACCGAAAATCGAAACTAAATATATTATATAATAATTATTTATTTTATATTACTTATTTTATATTTATTTATTTATTATTACTTGTTAAATATATAAATATATATTAAATATTGATTTGAAATATATTATTTATTTAATATTTTCAGTTTCGGTTTTTTAGGTTTTTTACTGAAATCGAACCGAAAATTTATGTTTGATTTTTTTCAGTTCAAGGTTTTTTCGTTTCAGTCTCGTTTATTCATTTTTCTGTTCATATTTTTTTCGGTTTTCTTAATTTTTTCGGTTTGATTACCGAACCGAACCATGCTAACCCCTATCTACTAAAATTGTAATAATGACACAAAATAACCAAACAAGCTTTTAAAAGACAAATATTAGCGCCATTAATTCTAGTAATTTATAAATTTCTTGTACTAAAATACTCCTTTAATTATTTTTATATTTATATGAATGAATTTTATGAATCATATTGAATCATACCACTCATACATGATATTCAGTTTTATTAAATTGTATTTATTCATGAATAGTATTAATACAATTCATATTATTTGTACCATTCCCACAACTAAATTTATATAGAATGGTATTTTTGATAATTCACATTTAAAATGACTCGAATTTAAATATTTTTATGTTGATGGCTAATGGCTATTATTATCTTTTGTAATCTTATTTTGTTATTTTGTATAATTAACGCTTGAATCTATTTGAGTATGAGGCCTTATGAAAATATTTCGAAATAGGTCCCAATATGATAGACGAGAAATTAAAGACAATGAAGTATAAAATCTACCTCAGGATAATAGCTACTATCAATCTTTTGAATTTCCATGAACAAAAATCTAGCTGGTTTGGAGAAATGGTTCATTCCCTGTCAAACAAAGTCGTATCTTGAATTAGTTTTTTTGGAATACATGGATAACTACAAATAAGTTTATTACATTTCTCTAACAATTTAGAATTTACAGCTTCTTTTTATGTACCTATTAATCTAGTACTTTTTAACTGCATGCAAATTATGCTATAAACACTTTTTTAAAAATTATGGAACTCCAATCAAAGATTATTAGGCGCACCTAATAAACACTTTTGTTAAAAAAATTCCTTTACCAGCGTCCCATTTCTTTTCATCACAAAGTATTTAGGAGAATGGTATAAAGTGGTTAAAAACATAAAAAGTGAGTACGTTCCAGTTCCATATGTCTCCTAGTATAGACACTATATTGCTATGTCCAATCAAAATCTAAGCTATGATGAAGGTCGACAAGAACAAAGGGAGTTGAAACATGTTACCACATCCTTCACATCCAAGATAGTTATGGTTGAAGCTATGTGTTTCTTTGCAGCAAGCGAGCATGCAGGGTACCTCCAGTTCAACGTCTTTTCTTGCTCACGTATGTGATGCTTCACAAATCTTTCAATGGTCGTTACTCGAAGAATTGTGTCGATATCGACCATTCCTAATCTTTCGATGTAGACTGGCCTCCCGTATCTATCAACACCATGATATCCATGAGGATAACATTTTTTCACTTCTTGAAATTCTGTAAACTTGAACTCCTGCAGTACATTTTACAAACTTTTTTATCAATAATATTCGTTCTAAAGTATAATTATTATGTCTATGAGGACTTAATATCACTCAGCATAAAATGTTGCATGCATTAATCAAATAAATTTTATCGTATAGAAGGTTAATGGAGATAATATTCATTTCTGTTTGTGTAATAGCATTTAAAAGTGATTACTATATAGCGATCTTAATTTAATTGTTACAATTACAAAATGAGAAAATTAAAACCTTTATTATTGTATCAACGCGCATGTCATCTCGCCACTTAACATACTGCACAAACATGTCTTTAGCTTTCATAAGATCATAGTCTCTCATTCTAAGGAATCTGCAGAAAAATAAATAAACTAACACAAAAGACTTAAAAAAACAAAGTACAAAAACTATAATGAAGAGATTATATAATAACCGTGAAACCGAAACAACTCAGTTGAAATTATAGCACATGAAGATAACACATAACAATCTATCTTCAAAGACTATTATACGAAGGTGTACAAGGGATGATGGTAGTTGTATATCTTCATTTACAATTCAACATAACAGTACAACATATACTATTGTATTAATAAATAGTGACACCTGGCACAATTATAATTCAAGATTTAAGAATATGTAAGGAAAATATATAATTTTTATCTTAAACTATTCATTATATCATGTATCATAAATTTATTAATACAATAAGAGATGTGTGATTAGGTAATTGAAGATGTGGATCGTAAAAAGTGTGGTATAATTGTAAAAAAACATGTTGCAACATGATATCGTGTCTTTATTTAGAGATATAAATGACACTAGTAAGATCAATAAAAAATAACCGATTCCTAGAAAATGAGTTTTCTTTAATATATGCCTTCAATAAATCTATTTCAATCACAAGTTAATAATTTAATTATTCTGCAAAAATGTTGTTCATTACAAATTTTTCAAAATTTATAGAATATATGTAATAAATCTATATTTTTTACGTGGGTAGCACGTAAGAAACTACTAGCTAGCTAGGAACCTAATTAGAATCGTATAAATAGAAAAGATAACCTTAGAAGAGTATGATAATCCAAATGCTTCTCAGACAAGTGATTCTCAAGAAAAAGCAATTCACGAAACGAATCAACAATTTTCTCATCTTTAGGGGTATGACTTCCTTCAAGGAGCAATTTCTGGTTGTTGCTCCTCCACCTATACTTGAACGATTGTGAGAGAATCTTCATGAGGCCACGGGGGTGACGTTTCTCTTCTACGGGTGGTAGCTGCCAGTAAGTTTCAATGGGAGGATGAGAGGCTTTGCGAAGAGGCTTATCCCCTTTTGTCCCTTTACAGTTGCGATTTGGTGACTGAATAAACACCTCTTTCACCAATTCCTTTGGTTTCTGCATATGTACCTACCACCAACATCAATATCAAGAATATGCAATTTTTTAGTTTAATTATGAGCAGAATATCTATATTAGTAGAATACTTTAAGACACTTGTAGACGCTGATCACATGTATTAAATCATGATAGTGCAGCCCTGATGAAGAACAAAAGTTTATATAGAAGATAACAGTAAGAAGAAAAACTTACGAGTTGATATTATGATAAATCACTAGTTGAGTAAAGAAAAACTCATAGATGATGAGGTTTAAGAAATGGGAGAAAGAGTTTAGAGCGAGTGAAAATTGGCGAAATGGAAAGCAAACATATAAGGAAATGGTAAGAATAGGCAGGTGAATTATAAATTGTGAGAATATCTGTTTTTTAATTTAGATATAAAAAAGAACAACTCAGCATGAAAATAACAAATAAAAATCTAGAATGTGTTTGTGAGGTATGATGAGCTACACGGAAGTTATAAACTTTATTCACTATACTTGAATAGATTTGATGCATGTAATAAAATAACATTATACATGCATGCATAATCTAACCGTAGAAGGTTAATATTATATACAACTAGTTTGTGCACCCGTGCGATGCACGGTAAAAATTAAAATTAATAAAATATTTAACTGTAAATTAACTTTCATTTAAAAACTTATGTGAAACAAAAAAAATATTTCAATCATCTATACTTTTAATAAAAAAATGACTATGATTTTGACTCCAAATTAAATTCCATTTAAAAAACTTTCATACTTCTATAGTGATAAAAATTATTTAAATTACATTGAATTAATATTATTCATTGCTTGGGTATTGGTGACAGCTTAGATTCTTACTCGTTTCTCGTACATATATTTTTTTTAATATGACCCAGATATATATATAATCTATCGTCCAGATTAAATATGCATTGAAATTATAACGCATTGGTTAATGAATAAAAATGCATCATCAACTTATGCAATAAGATTATGCGTGTAATGCATCAAAATAATGTGTATCATGCATAAGTTTTAGTTCTTATATAAGAATTGGTTCTCACCAGATCCTGCCCCTATATATATAGTCAAGAGATCAAATATAATTAGTTTTACACGTGTTAATTAATATATTAAATTTGGGATGTTTACTTTATCAAAATTCATGGTTAAAATTAATTAATTTTTAAATTAAAATATTAAAAATGTAATTATTATTATTATTATTATTATTATTATATATAATTGATTTATTTCTTATTTGGTGATATTTTATTATTTTTATAGTATATTTTTAACTACAAAATGACTTATATATAATTTTATACAGTCAATGCTTATTTATTTTTTATTTGTTAATTTTTTCATTCAATTATAATGCAGATATGTAAATGTAAAATTTTAATAAATACTTAATTATTATTGGTTAATTGTTTTAATCCTTTTGATTTATTATTTACGGTTATAAAAGATAAATTTTGAAAATAAAAATGCTTAAATGATATAACAAATAATTCTTTTTTTGGTATCATTATAGTGCACATTATTATTATTAAAAAAATAAAAATATAGAGAAGATGAAAATACGGATATAATATTTGAAAGTTAATTGTATTCATAAAATTCATATCTAACAATATCCAATAATTGTAAGACAAGAGTAACCCTACAAAATTACAAAATCAATGATTTATATTTAATTATAGTTAAATGTAGATAGCTAATGTAACATCATTATGTGAGAAATAAGAAAAATATTTCAATCATCCATCTTAATAAATATATTATTATAGTGCACACTATTAATATTAAAAAAAATCAAAATATAGAAAAAATAAACTATCAATATTAAATATATTTAGATGACGAAAATACGGATATAATATTTAAAAATAATTTATATGGATGAAATTCACATTTAACAACCTCTATAATTGTAGGATATATGCACCCTGCAATATTCCAAATTCAGTGACTTATATTTTGAGAAAATATCTCAACCATCGAACTTAATAAATCAATGATTGTGATTTTTTTATAGAAATTAACTTTTATTTAAAAATTAACATACACATTTCTAAAGTATTAAAAAATATCACATATTAGTTCTTTCTCTCCTACTAACTAACATAGTAACATGTATATGTATATATATAATCATTTTAATATTTTAAATGATAATAACTTGTTCATATTAAATTTATTTTTTATATATTATATATCAAATTAAAGATCTTTTCGTGATCTTTAATTTAAGATGTATATCGTATATACTTTTTCAAACGAAATAGAATATTTTTGGGCAATAATATAATTATAAGTAAGAGAAATGTGATAGCTATTTTATTGTGAGTAATATATAATTACATTCTATTCACACGTTTTTTGCAAATGTAATTTAATTAATAATTGATTTATTTAATAATATAATTAATCTTGTCATTCAAATTAAAGTTAATTACAAAATCGCCATCAAAATTAAAATGCTTCCTGTTTTATATATATATAGATAGGTATGAAATTTGAGTGCTCTCTAACGTGATCTTATAATTTAAATTTTATATCATAACCATTTAATATATATATATATATATATCATATATGTAATTAAGTTTAATATAATAATTATTATTTTTAAATATTATATATGTAGTGATCCATTGTGTGATTTTTAAGTTTAATACATTTACAACTAAAATAATATCAAATATATTCATAAGGTTTTGAATTCAAATGTTACCACGAATAAACCATAATATAATATAATTTATGTACTCATTTAGAAAAGCGACAAATATCACACTAAAAGCAAATTTTCAAAATATCCAATTATGATAGTGTAATCCAAACGAAAAATAATAAAAAAAGAAATCAAGAGTTTATGTTGTGACAAACCACTTAGAGGAGTTTATAAGTTGTATAAGTTTATAAGGTATTGCAAGAGTTTATAAGTTGGGATGAAACTATTTATTTTTTTTAATAGCTTATAAGTTTAAAGAGCTTATTTTTACAACTTATAAGCTCTCAAAGAGCTTAATTTGTCAAACAATTTAATTTGAATGAGCTTATAAACTTTTAAACAAGTTATAAGCTCTTTTAATAAATTTATAAACTTAGTCAAACACCCTCTTATTAAGCAAAAGAAACTCATTAAATTAGGAAAGGAAGGGGAAGAATCAAATCTTGACAATATCCGAAAAGGATAACAGTAAAGTTTAGATAGCGTATGGAGAGAGTGAGAAAATTGCATGGTGAAATGAAAATGAGATGGAGTAAGTATCAAGGGATGGTTTTAGTTTTGGTGCTTTTGAGTTTGCTTCCAGTGCAACGGAATATTACGAATGTTTAAATGCCAAGAAACCTCGCATAATAAAGGGTTGTCCTTTCGCAAATCAATGATTAATAATTTCATTTAAATATGTAAATTTTCTTCAAATCTTGGTTATTTCCATAATCTTTTTAAATTATTATAAATAGTAGTCGGTTATTCGTCGAAATTCGACTTGATTAAATATTTTATAAAATTATTTTAACATTCATTTTTTTATTACTATTTATTTTGTAAATATATGAACTACTTGTTTATATACTAAATGTGTATAGTAAAAATCGTTAGTTATATAGACTTGCAATCATTCCAAAATTAATTATAAAAAAAATACAACTTGATAGATTTATATTCATCATAAATATTAAATCCTTCTAAATTCATATACTTTTACTAACGACTTATTATTTTTTCGGACATATTTAAATTTTATATAGTCATACTCGTCTTAAATTATTTAAAAAAATGATTATAATATTCATTACCATTAGAGATGTTAAAAAGAATCGTAATCGACAGTCATGAGAACTGAATCGTCGGAAACTGTTAAAGTTTTGAACCGTAACTATGTAGGAAACAGTTCAGTTTCGATTTCAAATGTTCTGAATTGTAAACCAGTTGTTCCTTTCCATTGTTTAATATATTTTTTATATCCCTATTTTAATTAATTATTTATAATTTATAAAATTACAATATAATTTTTAATTTATTGTAAAAATTTAAGGTGGTTTTAAAAGAACCGAAGTTTCAAAACTGATACATATAATCGTAACCATGAACACCTCTCTAATTATAATCTCGTAAACTACTTATTTAAATCTCAAACTCGTAAAATTAAATAGTTAATTATTTGAATTTCATCATTTATATAAATGACGTAGCAAATTCAAATCCATGTAACTATATCTCAATCAATCGGTTCTCGTCTTACGTCATATAATAACTTGTGTTATAAATTCGAATATTATAAAATAAATATTACTAATGACGACAAATCATATGTGAATATTTGTAAAAATGTACCCAAATTATTTGGATTTTATATATGCGTACTTATCTGAAAGTGGATAAAAGTCGTGTTACTAATTATGTTGGGAACCCCATGAATTTATATTTGTTTTGATGATGTTCCTCGAAACTACACTTTGATGTCTTGGAAACCAAGTAGTCATTGTCATCTATTAAGGATTATCTTATATATAAAAGAAGCAGATCGTTATTAGTACACAAATAACGATCTGTATTATTCTAAGTTAAAGGTATCCTGGACACAATGATTACTATGATATCAAGTTTCTCTCTTGTAAGTCAGCTAGCTCTTAATATAAGGAGCATATCGTTTTATGTATTAAATAACGATCTGCTTCCCATATAAGCAGCTCGCTGACACTTGTTTTTGGTTTCTATTTTGTAGATCACATTTCAACAGATCACAAATGTAAAAGTAACTTGAAGTTTTTGAGTTTACTTATATCGATCAGGTTCTCTAGACTAGGTCTAGCCTTGAAAAGGAAAGTACAGTTTCTAGAGGATGAGCAGCTCGTCTCTTATTGACTACATCAGCTCGCTGCTCAAGACCAGCAACAGATCGTTTATATCAATAACGATCTGGTTATCTCTACAACATATACAAGAGATCGTTTTATATCAATAACGATCTGGTCATTACATTCAATGAAGAACCAAAGAGATGAAGTTACAACAAGAAGGACAGCGAGCTGGTATGACATCAAGTTCAAGCTGCTCCTCACAGTAACTACGGTGGACTGCCGACATACCTAAATTTGTCACAAGTCAACCACTCCATGTATTGTCACATCAACAGCATGCTTTAAGAAATGAAGTACAAGGATATCAAAATTCCAGTACGGTGAATCATTCCCAGTATGGCAATGCATTGGGAAATCTCGTGAAAGGTGGTAACCACTCTCATTTGACAGCGGGTGCTTCAACAACACTGCCATACATTTAATGCAGTCATTAATACGATGAAGAAGGACATCTTCTTCTCCAACGGATAGTTTTCTTCAAAGAGGCTATATATACCACCTTCACCTCTAGGAACGAGTACGAGAATTTACGATTACAAAGCTCAAACTCTGCTCAAATATCTTCAAATATTCAAACCTCTAAAAGCGCTCCTTCAAGCTCTAGAATTCTCTGAGTGCTTTATTATTCTTTTGAAGATAGTTTTCTGGAAATTTGTTGTTTACAAAACCCAAGTTAGGATCTAGTTTTGATCCAAGATTTGTAAGATTTAGATTGTAGTTCTTCAATCTAAGAAGTGTAATCTCAAGTTGTTATCTAGTTTTGATAAAACTTGAGGCTCGTACTCAACGAGTAAAAAGAAAGGAGACATAGTAGATTTCGATCTAGTTTTGATCGAGCCGTGGACGTAGGGAAAGTTTATCCCGAACCACGTTAAATACCTTGTGTTCTTACTTTCTGTTTTACTTTACTATCACATTCTCCATAATCTTGTATTAACTTGGTTGTGTTAAAGATTGACTAAAGAAAACATTTTTTTTAACTACAAAGAGCATTAACCACCGAATTCCACACACAACATTAATCAAGATTAACTTTATTAAAGTTAATCTTATTAAGTGTTTCTTTTCACTTAAGGTTTATTTGAGCTAAGGTGTTTCTTCTTCTCAAGAAGAAACCCTAAGCTAACCTAAGCTTACTTTATTTTAAAGTGTGCTTAAGCCTTATATTTAAACTTTGAACAAGAAAACCTAAAGGTTTGAATTGGTGTATTCCCCCACCCCCCCCCCCATACACCAATCTAGCTCTTTCGGGACCAACAAGTGGTATCAGAGTTGTGGTCCATCTTGACCATTGTTTCTAATTCACAAGAGATTATCTCTGTGTGGTCATCTTGGATATATCTTGAAAATGTTTTCACCGCATATTACATTTGTATTTATATTTAATCATCTACCTTGAAGTTATGGAAGGACAGATGATACGTGCTTGTGAGGATTTCTCCATTGCTGGATATGAAGACTGGAGTTTCAGAATTGAAATGTGTTTACGTGCTCAACATATCAAAATGTGGAAGGTCATTACGGATGGACCCATCAAAATTATGAACAAGGGAAGTGCTGAGATAAAGGATGGAACTGGTCCAACTCCTTCACTGGTCTTAGTTGAAAAGGAAAAGACTATTGACGAATACACTGTTGAAGAAAGAAAAGAAGCTGGACTCGATGACTTTGCCAAAGGTCTAATTTCAAGTACAGTAAGAGGCGTGTACTTAGCCAAAATCAGACATCTTCAAACTACCAAGGAGATGTGGGATGTACTCAAAGAAATTAGCCATGGATCAGACATCATCCAAGAAAACAAGCTGTCTATCGCTTGTAACAAATTTGAAGAATTCAAAATGAAGTCTGGAGAGACTATAGCTCAAATGAAGAACCGGTTCACTGAAGTGTTGATTGAAATAGCCATCATCGACAAAAACAAGTATTCTCAACGAGAGAAAAACTTGAAAGTCATTCGAGCTCTACCAGCTACTTGGGAAATCTACTCAGCCATGCATCCCATGATGCCAGAGTTTAATTCTCTCACCACTGATTCATTATTTGATTTGCTAACTGGAAATGAGTACGAGATCAATCGTATTCATGGAATAACTAATTCTTCTTCTAGCAAATCTTCTGCTGCAGGAAACAATGATAAAGAAACTGCCTTCAAAGCCAAATTAAAAGAGAAGGAGATAGAAAGAAAAACTGGACCAGTTGTGGTGGTGAAAGATCTGTCAAGTTCTGATGACGAAAACTACCCCACCAAGAATTACTTTGAAGAGTATTCACTTATGGCCCAAAGATTCCAGAAGATGGAGCTTAGGGCAAATAAATACAAGCGTCTCTACAAGGACAACAATCGAAGCTTCAAAGGAAGAGATTGATCGGGGGATCGACCAGATAGGAAAAGTGAGGTAAAACCCAACTCATCATATGTTAAAGCTGACCTATCCGAATTTTCTTGTTTCAAGTGTGGCAGGAAAGGCCACTTTAAAACAGACTGTCCAGACATCTCCAAGGCAGAAAGAGAAGAGCTAAGAAGCAAGCGTGACAGAAAGCTTAGGGAACAAAGAAAAGCTATGCTCGCAGAAGAACAAGTCACACCAAGTACTCTAACCAACAGCTCATCCGAAAATGAAGAAGCATTTGTGGCCAACGAACTGGACCTCGATTGGGATGAATGCCTCATGGGTCATGACAACGGACTCGACAACAATGAGGTACAAATAAATCAAACTTCTGTTATTACTAACTCACCTACATGTGATTCTGGTGATGAAGAAGAGGATGAAGACGATCTATCCATTGAAGATTTTACCAAACTCATGGAGGATCATGCAAGATTGAACAAAATGTTCAAACATGCGATGAAAGAGAATGGAAGAATGGCAAACACAATTCAAGAAATGAAGGAAATTAGCAGCTCGTTTAATAAAAGAGAAAATGCTCTACTTCAGCAACTCAAAAGCAAGAGCGAAGAAAATTACACCTTGAATGCCAAAATTTCTGATCTTATTGATCGAGAAGCTTCTGCTCAAAGAAGAGTTGATGACTTGAGTGCAATGGTCAACCACTCGATACACAAAAAGGAGGATCGAACTCAACTCATCATCGACATGCAAAGACGAGCTGCAGATCGTACTGGACTAGGATTTGATGGAGTAGACAAAGGACCACCAAGAGGAAAATTTGTCAAAGAAAAGGGAAAAGACAAGATAGTGAATCTCAACAACAATGCAAAACAGCCACAAGCTATCCTAATCAAGGATCAAGGTCAGCGACAACAAAAGTACACTACTCAAGGGATTGGATTTCAACCAAGAAAACAACTTGCTCAAAGGCTTAATCAAACTACCCAAGAGTTCAATCACCAGCGAGCTCCTCAGCCATTCAACCAGAGACAACGACCTGCTCCCCACAAGCCATTTGCTCCTAGGAAGCAACTATTGCCTAATCAACCACCTGCCAAGAAGAAAGTTGTGTACATCGACTTTAGTGGCAAACAAATCAGATCGTCACAGAATGTCACTATTATTAGGCAAATTTGGGTTCCAAAAGGAACCGTGTCTACTAACAAAGCACCCTCCTTCAGTAGGGTAGCTAAATAAACTTTATTTGCAGGTTAGGAAATCAAGGAGAAGAAGAGATGCAGCTCGGGGCACGGTATGGATCCTAGACAGCGGATGCTCCAAACATATGACTTACAACAAGGAGATGTTATCTAACTACAAGGAAAGCAATGGGCCAATTGTGACCTTTGGAGGAGACTCGAAAGGATATACAAGAGGTTACGGCGATCTCTATATTGGTAACACAATTATTCAGAATATATCTTATGTTGAAGGACTAAATCACAATCTATTCTCAATTAGCCAATTTTGTGCTAATAACAAGAGAGTAGAATTCACCGCTAATAAATGTCTAGTGAAGAACTTGGAAGGAGAAGAAATTCTTCCTACCGGAATTTTGCAGGATAGATTGTACATTGTACAATGGAATGAACAGACTGAAACTTGTCTTGTAACTGCATCAAAATCCTCCACCAGCTGGCTATGGCACAAGCGCTTGAGCCATCTCAACTTTAAATCAATTAACAAGCTGGTGAAAAACAACCTGGTTGAAGGTCTACCTAATCAAATCTATGACAAAGACCATGTGTGTGAAGCTTGCCAAGCCGGAAAACAAACAAGAACATCATTTCCTACAAAAGCAGCCCACTTCACCTCTAGGACTTTGGAACTCCTACACTTAGACCTTTTTGGACCTGTATCTCCATTAAGTGTAAACGGTAGAAAGTATACTTTTGTTGTTATTGATGATTTCTCTAGATTTACTTGGGTTACTTTCATGTTCAAGAAAAAGGAAACGCTAGAGAAACTACCTGATCTCCTCAACAAACTTTCAAATCAAAAGGAGTCATCCATCATCACAATTCGATCTGATCGTGGAACCGAATTCATCAATCATATGATCGAAGGATATTGCTCAAAAATGGGAATTCAACATCAAACCTCAGCAGCTCGTACACCACAACAAAATGGGATTGTTGAAAGGCGCAACAGATCTCTCAAGGAGGCTGCTCGAACTATGTTGAATGAAATCAATCTCCCAAAGAAGTTCTGGGCAGAAGCAGTTAACACAGCATGCTATACTCAAAATCGATCTGTTGTGACAAAGCATCATGGGAAAACTCCATACGAGCTGTGGAACAACAGGAAGCCTCGAATCTCTTACTTTAGATCATTTGGATGTAAATGTTACATTCACAACAATGGGAAAATTCAATTAAAAACTTTTGATAGCAAGAGTGATCAAGGAATATTTTTGGGATATTCTGAGATCAGTAAAGCTTATAGAATTTTTAATAAAAGAACCCTTGTTGTGGAAGTAACACCACATGTTTCAGGAACAGATAGCGTTTCTTCAAAAGATGATCTCTCTCACTCAATGTTGAGAAATTCCACAGATAGACTCATCGATGACATTCTTCTATGGAGTCCACGAAGAGATGAAGATGAAGAAAAAGCTAATAATCAACCTGCTGGAGAAAAGCCACAGCAAGGGGGAACAGATGGACAACTCTTTCATCTAGGGGGAACAAATGAAGGGGGAACTTCACATGAACATTCTCAACCATCTGTTGATGAAAAAATCACTCAATCTCCCTCTCCCTCAACTCAACATCCATCTGTTCAACAATTGATAAATGAAGTATCAAGCATTGATTTAAATACTAATGATCTCTTTGATGTGTCTACCATAGATCATCCCGAATTTGAAAATCCAACCGATGAAATAGAAATCGAAGTATCTGAGGAGGAAATGAAAAGGCGAAGAAAATGGATAGATATCCATCCTTCTAACCTCATTGTTGGGAACCCTAAGGACGTATGCATGGAGAAAGCGCATTACTAAGCTGCTATCTTGCTCACACCGAACCTAAGGACATCGAAGAAGCCTTGCAAAGTGCAGATTGGATCAATGCCATGCAAGAAGAATTAAATGAGTTCAAGAGAAATGATGTGTGGTACTTAGTGGATCGACCTCATCATCAAGGCGTGATTGGAGTCAAATGGATATTCAAAAATAAAAGAGATGAAACAGGTGAGGTGGTGAGAAACAAAGCAAGGCTAGTCGCCAAGGGATATTGTCAACAAGAAGGAATCGATTTTGATGAAACCTTCGCACCTGTGGCACGACTAGAAGCTATCAGATTGTTTCTTGCTTATGCAGCATTTCAACGCTTCAAAGTATTCCAGATGGATGTAAAAAGCGCGTTTCTAAATGGCATTCTGGAAGAAGTCTACTTGGAACAACCACCTGGGTTTGAAGTTGAAGATGAGAGCAAGGTGTACAGATTAGCTAAAGCAGTGTATGGTCTAAAACAAGCTCCTCGAGCTTGGTATGAGACACTGTCTACATTCTTACTTCAATCGCGATTCAAACGAGGATCAGTTGACAAGACATTATTTACTATTAAAGTTCAAGACTATATCCTTTTAGTTCAAATTTATGTTGATGATATCATCTTTGGATCCAAATCTGAATTCCTTTGTAACAAGTTTAGTAAGCTAATGCAGGACAAGTACAAGATGTCAATGATGGGAGAAATGAATTTCTTCCTAGGCTTGCAAGTCAAGCAATCTGCTGATGGGATCCTTATTAATCAATCCAAATACATCAACGATCTCATCACAAAGTTTGGAGTTAAAGATTGCAAACCAGGAAAAATCCCAATGCAAACCAATGGGCAGATTGGCCCTGATGCACTCGGGAAGGCAATAGATGTAAAACTGTATCGTGGTATTATCGGTTCACTCTTATATCTAACTGCTAGTCGACCTGATATTACTTTTGCAGTTGGTGTTTGTGCTAGGTATCAAGCAAGTCCAAGGGAATCCCACTTGGAAGCAGCCAAACGAATATTGCGTTATCTCAAAGGGACCATAGAAATAGGATTATGGTATCCATGTGATGATAACTTTGAATTAACTGGTTACTCTGATTCTGATTATGCAGGTTGCAAGCTTGATAGAAAATCTACATCTGGGACTAGTCAATTCCTTGGAAGCAAGCTCATCTCGTGGTTCTCTAAAAAGCAAACTTCGGTTGCAACCTCAACAACAGAAGCAGAGTACATGGCTGCAGGGAGTTGCACAGCACAAATCTTGTGGATCAAACAACAACTAAAAGATTATGAAGTATACATGGATAGCGTGCCAATATTTTACGATAGCTCCAGCGCAATTGCCATCACCCAAAATCCTGTCCTACACACTCGCTGCAAACATGTTGATGTTCGTCATCACTTTATACGTGACCATGTTGAAAAGAAGAACATCAAGATAGAGAAAATTCATACGGATGTGCAGCGAACTGATGTTCTCACAAAAGCATTACCCGAAGACAGATTCAAAATGCTTTGTGGAAAATTGGGATTAATAAACCTTGAAATTGGTACAAGTGTTGATAACAGATAGCTGGTGGTAAAAAGCAATCTGTTATCACACCCCTAAATCTAGCTCCTCATTTACTAAGTTATAATGTGCTGCTAAACTGTGCTTAATTTCAAATCAAACTGCTCAATTTTGAATATTAACAGCTAGCTGATTAAGTTGAATGTACACAGAACGATCTGGTATCTATCAACGAAAGTGGCAAGCTGCTACCATCAATAAAAGCAGCGAACAGCGAGCTGCATGAAAGAAAAAGCAACCAAATGATATTATTAAGAACAGCAGATCGTTCAAAAGATGAAAACGATCTGCTCCTTTACTTCAAATAGCAGCAAACAGCAGATCGTTCAAAAGATGAAGACGATCTGCTTTACACAGCAGCAAGCTACAAATGTGAAAATTAGCAGCTAGCTGCCAAAATCAAGAAGAGCAGATCGTTAACGCCCAACAACGATCTGCTAGAGCATTAATCAAGGGGGAATCAAGTTCATTTATTTCTCCAACTCCTTGATTATTTAATTCTAATGATTGCTTATAAATACTTTTTAATTGCTAGGTAATCTCTAACGCCTCCATGTCATAAAAAGTAGAGGATAAAAGTGCTGCTCATTTAATGTTGCAGACCTCGGTTATTGTTTCGAGGCAATTATATGACACAATTTGATGGCGTATGAACTTCACTCATTTTTGGGTGGCAAATCATTACACCAGGGAGTAATCTCAACCGTTACTTGTTATTACTTTTGTAGGATTTAATCTGGTTCGTTCATAATTTGGCTATAAATATGTGAATGTTTGACTGTTCCTCTTACACTTTCAAAATTCCCTCTCATCAAAACCTAAAACCGCCATTGTTGTGCTAGTTCTCTCAAACCAAGCTTTTCTGCAACTAACTACTTTTTCAAAATCCTCGACTCATTTTCAAAATGTTTGCTTCCGAAGCAAGTTCTTCATCTGCTCATTCACCTCCGATTTCTCTACCCGATATGCTTAGCAAAATCATAGCTTGCTCAGGTTCAGACATCAAAGCATGTTTTCACTGTCGAAATCTTTTAAGCTTGTTTTTACTACATGTAGTGTTCTTATCTTTATGATTCTTAATCGATTACTTATATATATATGTGACTATATGTTCTTTATGTATGCTTATCTGCTTAGGATTTACCCGTTCATCTAGGGTAACTCATCAATTTATCCACAAATAAGCATTGTTATCCGTACATATCCTCAATCGCTTAATCAATATGCATTTCTATCTAGGGTTCTACAAGATCAACACTACAGAACCAGACTATTTTCTCCCACGACAAATAGCCCTATTCTATTGTTCGTGGATGGTTGATGATCGCGATGAATACACTGTCAAAATACCAGTTGGAAAGTCAAAAGAAGAAAACATAAGGACGACTGTGATTGAGATGATTCTTCAAACCTATCACTTAGTCGATGAGGGAGACATAGTGATTGAAGAAGTTACGGATGCGCAAATCCAGAGTGCTCTCGACATTATCCTGGCTCAACCATTCCAATGGACGGGAAAAGCATTTAACCGATCCTTAATGCTACCCAGTTATCGCCTTCTCCTAGATTTTGTCCAAAAGGTGTTTCTTGGACACCAAGGAACTTTTGACTCAGTAACAGCTGGGAAACTAAAGATCTTGATAGCTGTTCTATTCAATGTCAAGGTCAATTGTGTCAGATCGTTGTTAAAACTTATAGTTGATGAAGAGCAGCAGATAGACATTCGTCAAGACAACAATGAAAATTGTACCAGATTGAATATCAAACGACCTCGCCGCCTCTCCACAAAACTAAGTGCCATTATTGCTGGTTTCTTCCAGAAGGACAAATGGCACAAATCAGTTGATTTTAGCAAGGACTGGATTTTACCAAGGACTAGACATCAGTTGGAAATGTCATTGGGCATTGCTTCTCAAATTTTCCTCAAAGTCACGGATGACAAGATGCAACAAGAACTTATCCGTGTTGGCAAATCAAATCCAGAATGGATTGTACCAACAAAGAAGCCAGAAACTGTTGGTGAAGCTGCTGCTGCTGCTCAAGCTCAAGAGGAAGTGGTAAAGGAACAACCTGTCAAGAGGAAGGCAGCTGGTAACCCCAAACCAGCTGCTGGTGCCAAAGAAACCAAAAGGCCAAGGAAAACAAAGAGCAAACCCACTGCTCGAAATTTGGAGGAAGAATTGGATGCCACTGCTGACCAAGCTAAGGAGCCATCTGCTCCCGAATTAAATGAAGCTGAAGTGGAACTTAACATACACGAGCAGCCCGCTGTTGAATTGGAAGAATGCTTGAAAGGTGCTCAACTTCTTTTCAAACAGCTGCAAGAAAAGGCAACTGAAACTGTGATCAAATCCATGCCAGGGATCCAGCTTACACCAGCCACATTTGCAATGGCTCAAAAGTTCCAAACTTATTTGGAAATCAGATATTGCAAGTTCTACATTTTGGAGGCCATCTTACTAATCTTCTCCATCAGCGAGCTGAAGGCTGAGGAGAACAAATTACAAACACACTTTGGATTTCTTGATGTGCCAGATGCAAGGCAATATTTTCGTACTTATGTACTGACAAAGATGAAAGAGGAAGCCGCTTCTCTTCAAATCGATCTTACTTCTTACTATGAAAAGGAAAAAGACTTATACAAATTTGCGGTCGATCTGCAGTCGGCTGACTTTGACGAGATATTCAATTTTGAAGAAAAATCTGCTGAGAAACAACAGCTTGGTGGCACACCAATATCTCAGCCCGCTGATAAATTTGAAAAGGCAGAACCATCTGCTACAATGGAGGAAACAGCATCAATTTTGGAACCATCTGCCACACAAACTGCAGAACAAGCTGTCGATGAACACTTAGAAGAAATCTACACTCACAGCACTGCACCAGATGTTTTCCAACTGCACACTTTGGAGGAATTGCTCTCTTCGAACCTTGGTTCCCAAATGTCAGCAGATCAAATTAGCGCACTCATTCACGAAAGGATTAACAATCGATTTGCTGCGTTGGCTAACTTCGTGTTTTCAGCTGCAGAAAATGCTCTTCAAACTGTTGAAAAGAATGTCTAGCACGCTCACTCTAAACTCTCCGAAGAGCTGCATAAAGATTTGGACAGTGATCGTGAAGTTTTTGATGAATATAAGGAAAAAACAAACTGCAAGATTGCTGCCATTCAAGAGGAGACAAAATCTTTTGAAAACAAGATGAATGCAGCTGGAGCAAAGATGGTTGAAGAGGTGAAAAAGCATGTGGAACAACAATACGTGGACATGGAGAAAACCACTATTCCAGCAGTGGTTAAAAACACGCTGCCCACTTTACTCAAAGACCAACTGCCAGAGGCTTTGAAAGCAGAAGATGTTGCAACTGGCAATGAAATTTTCCTTATCAACAAACAAATTACTGACATGAAGGTTGCTCACAGCGCACTGGCTGTAAATTTTGGATCTCACATCAAGGATGCCTCCAAACAGTTTGATGAAGTAAATGGCAATATTTCCTCGTTCCTGCAATATAAAGAAGAATCTGAAGCAAGGTTTAAAGCACTAAATGATGAACTCTCCTCCCTTCGACTAATCATTTCAAAAGAGTTTATTGCTGATGTCGAAAAGGGGGAAGGAGTAAAGAAAGGTCAGCCCGCTGCTCCCTCTCAAATCAAAAAGAAGCCCGCTGCTATCAAGAAAAAGAAGCTAACTGCTAAACAGATTACCGAAGCCAAGCAATTGCAAAAAGAAAATGAAAAAAAAGGCCAAAAAGGCAGCAGATCGTAAAGGAAAGATAGTCATGACCGAGGATGATGAAAATGAAGAAATGTTTTTGGATGGATGCACAGCTGAGCAGATCGCTGATCCGGAATTCAGAAAACTATGGAGGGCCGAGAAGCAAAGGCAAGGAGTGACTGGAGCCTTAGATGAAAAGGATGAATCTCCCGATGAAGAAGAAGAAGAGCCAACTAATCCGGTATTCAAATTCTTTGAAAAATACCAACTTAAAGATGCTCAAAATCTCACTTGGCTACACGCAAAGAAAGCAGCGAGATGGAATCAATTGATAAAAGAGTTTGTGGTGCAACACTACTATCTGATGAATGAAGACATGCAAGGTGGAAATGTGGACGAACTGTTCAGAGAATTCTTAAAGCAGCACAAGAATCAAACCTTCGTGGAATATTTACATAGACAATCTGCAATGCACAATCATCCACTCACTGCACCGAAGAAAACGACTCTGCTATATCCAAGAATCCCTGGAACCACAGAAGTTGATCACACTGCTGTTTTGAATGCTATCAATCGATCTGCACAGCTAATGGGTTATCCCATTGATTTCAAAAATAAAGACTACCGGAGGATTTTTAATGGAATTTACGCAAGTTTTGGCGTGCCATCTGAACTAAGGCAGCGTGAAATGGTAGAAAGGAGGAGGCAGCAGCTGGCTGAACAACAAAGAAGACAATCTCAACCATGAAAACATTCTTTTTGATTTCGCAGCGAACTGTGATAAATGTATTTTGTTAGGTATTTTAAGTCTGATGTTATTTGGGATGTTGACCTAACATGTGTGTTTTTGTATTTCTTCACAGGAATGTTGTTGTTGACCTCAGCATCCAGGTACACAACCACGTGGAAGGCTGATTTGGCAGTGACTCAGCATCCAGGTCCACAACCACGTGGAAGGCTGACTTGTGAAGACTTGAAGGATACTCAAAGACTGGAGAGAAGACCGAGTCATACCATGCGGTTGAGAATCTTATGCTAAGTGGAATTCTGTTCCACAAATCCAGGAGTCAACAACCAACTTAAGTGGTTCCACAATTCCAGGCAGACATGCGGAGAGCAACAACTGAACAACTGACTGCGAAAATTGTGGAAGACATGGGCCAGCAGTTGCTATATTCATGGACCCAAGCCCATGTAGTCTATCTATAAATACTAGAATCATTCATTAAGTTGAGTGCGGATTTTGAGATGATTATAGAGAAGTGAGATAGACGTCCTTTTGCAGATTAAGTTCGTAGTTTTAATTCTGTATGCTCTTAGTTCCTAAGAACATACATTTAGTGTTTTAGTAATAGTGTTGATGTTATTGTTGTCCGCAACATTGTAATAGCTCAACATTTGTTTTGATTATTCTTTTTGGCCGTAAGGCTGCCGTGTAGGTTGTTAATTTATAACCTACACAAAAATTATCTCTTGTCTTCTACCTTTAGCTTCCGCAAATCTTTACTTAGAGTGGTTGATACACTTTCATATTTTGTAAAATCCTGCTTGATCAATAAAGTATGAATGTTTATTTTGAAAAACAACCTGATGACAATATCTCTTTGTCCAGGCAATGTTTTATGAGTGTTAATTTATTGCTATGCAACATAACTGCTCAAATATTAAATCTTCTTATTTAAAAGAAAATATTAGTGTAGGTTTCGACATCATCAAAAAGGGAGAAATTGTTGGGAACCCCATGAATTTATATTTGTTTTGATGATGTTCCTCGAAACTACACTTTGATGTCTTGAAAACCAAGTAGTCATTGTCATCTATTAAGGATTATCTTACATATAAAAGAAGCAGATCGTTATTAGTACACAAATAACGATCTGTATTATTCTAAGTTAAAGGTATCCTGGACACAATGATTACTATGATATCAAGTTTCTCTCTTGTAAGTCAGCTAGCTCTTAATATAAGGAGCAAATCATTTTATGTATTAAATAACGATCTGCTTCCCATATAAGCAGCTCGCTGACACTTGTTTTTGGTTTCTATTTTGTAGATCACATTTCAACAGATCACAAATGTAAAAGTAACTTGAAGTTTTCGAGTTTACTTATATCGATCTGGTTCTCTAGACTAAGTTTAGCCTTGAAAAGGAAAGTAAAGTTTCTAGAGGATGAGCAGCTCGTCTCTTATTGACTACATCAGCTCGCTGCTCAAGACCAGCAACAGATCGTTTATATCAATAACGATCTGGTTATCTCTACCACATATACAAGAGATCGTTTTATATCAATAACGATCTGGTCATCACATTCAATGAAGAACCAAAGAGATGAAGTAACAACAAGAAGGACAGCGAGCTGGTATGACATCAAGTTCAAGCTGCTCCTCACAGTAACTACGGTGGACTGCCGACATACCTAAATTTGTCACAAGTCAACCACTCCATGTATTGTCACATCAACAACATGCTTTAAGGAATGAAGTACAAGGATATCAAAATTCCAGTACGGTGAATCATTCCCAGTATGGCAATGCATTGGGAAATCTCATTAAAGGTGGTAACCACTCTCATTTGACAGCGCGTGCTTCAACAACACTGCCATACATTTAATGCAGTCATTAATACGATGAAGAAGGACATCTTCTTCTCCAACGGATAGTTTTCTTCAAAGAGGCTATATATACCACCTTCACCTCCAGGAACGAGTACGAGAATTTACGATTACAAAGCTCAAACTCTGCTCAAATATCTTCAAATATTCAAACCTCTAAAAGCGCTCCTTCAAGCTCTAGAATTCTCTGAGTGCTTTATTATTCTTTTGAAGATAGTTTTCTGGAAATTTGTTGTTTACAAAACCCAAGTTAGGATCTAGTTTTGATCCAAGATTTGTAAGATTTAGATTGTAGTTCTTCAATCTAAGAAGTGTAATCTCAAGTTGTTATCTAGTTTTGATAAAACTTGAGGCTCGTACTCAACGAGTAAAAAAAGGGAGACATAGTAGATTTCGATCTAGTTTTGATCGAGCCGTGGACGTAGGGAAAGTTTATCCCGAACCACGTTAAATACCTTGTGTTCTTACTTTCTGTTTTACTTTACTATCACATTCTCTATAATCTTGTATTAACTTGGTTGTGTTAAAGATTGACTAAAGAAAACGTTTTTTTTTAACTACAAAGAGCATTAACCACCGAATTCCGCACACAACATTAATCAAGATTAACTTTCTTAAAGTTAATCTTATTAAGTGTTTCTTTTCACTTAAGGTTTATTTGAGCTAAGGTATTTCTTCTTCTCAAGAAGAAACCCTAAGCTAACCTAAGCTTACTTTATTTTAAAGTGTGATTAAGCGTTATACTTAAACTTTGAACAAGAAAACCTAAAGGTTTGAATTGGTGTATTCCCCCCCCCATACACCAATCTAGCTCTTTCGGGACCAACAAATTATTATCCATTAATTACTCATCTATACCGAAGTCGGTGAAAATAAACTCAAATCATATAACCTCTATTTATATGCATATATATATACATATATATATATATATTCATAATTTGATTAAAAATTCAATATATATAATTGTGCTAGCTTCAAAAATTAAATATAGATCAATTTCTTAGGCGTTTACAATTTATTTAAATTATTTATTTGTAACTACAATGCACATTTTAATTGACACATTTTATTATTATAATAGACTCAATTCAATAAAAGTAAAGTGGACTAGTGGGAGTACTATTAATCGTTTGAATTTGTTCATATATACATGTACCTAATTAAAATTCGTGTACTTAAATTATATGAACTCATTTATTTATATACATATATATATATATATACTCATAATCTGATTAAATTTTGAATATATATACTTGTGTTTGCTTCAAAAATTACATATATATTGATTTTTTAGGCGTTGATAATTTATTTAAATTATTTATTTGTAACTACAATGAAAACTTTAATTGACACATTTTATTATTATAACAGACTCAATTCAATGTAAGTAGAGTGTACTGGTTGAGTACCATTAATTGTTTGAATTTGTTTATATATACATATACCTAATTATATTGACTCGTATATATATATATATATCCATAACAAGATTAAAAGTTAAATCTATACTCGTACTTGTTTCAAAGTTAATTTTAAAAAATAATTTTGTAACTCTTTCGCATTTTAAATCATATATTATTGTGTCAATCATGTAAATAATCAATATAAAGTATTATTTAACTATATAAAAATCAAGTTATATATAAATTGATAATAATTTATTTAATATTATCTATTGCCTCCATGTTTACCTTAAAATATAGATATATACATATGAATTCAATTGTTAAAATATGATAAGCCTCCAATCATTTGTTATATGAAAATCATGATATAAATTTTTAACAATCCATTTAATGTTATGATATTACATGTATATTTATCTTAAAATATAGATACTTGTACTCATGAATACTGTTTGATAAAATATTAAATTAAAATTATAATTTCGTACAATAATTTATGTACTTTAAGATCAGTTCCTACACTTTTATATACTAATATATTATTATCATTATAGTATCGCCATATGATTGGCTTCAAAAATTGAGAATCAAAATAAATTCAATTTTAAAAATTAAGAGGTATTTTCTATATTTGATTAGATATTTGATAACATATGATTGGCCTCAAAATCGAGAATTAAAATAAATTTGATTTTTAAAATTAAAATAAAATTTCTATATTTGATTATATACATATATATATATATATATATATAATAACATATAGTTGGTTTAAAATA
>JAPKLX010000641.1:0-53267 GCA_026898415.1 Leonotis leonurus
GATAAAAAAAATTTCTTCTGAGGGGTATGCTTCGTCTGAGTTTATTCCATCTCAACCCCTTTTTTTTTATCTCTAATATGGAATTATTAAATTCCATTTTCTTTCTTAACGAAATAATCGTAATTTTTTTTCTTTTAAATCGTATAATAGATTCTTCAAACTCTTCTTAATCTCATAAAAATATTCTCTTAAGGATGCAATGCCCTAACTAAGCTTTAATCATCATTTAATTACAGTTACAGTATTTCGGGGTACTACAGCAACACCAAGTGTTGGAGCCACGACAAGTGATTTCTTTGCATTATCCATTCCCTGAGATCTAAATTATCAATAAGCAAATACTTGAGCTCAAGGAATTCATCATCACTTGTTTCCCATGTTACTTTATAGTAATTTTTATCATGTAGTTTGAGCACTTGTAGAATAGGCAATGAACCAATAATAGACATATCTTTCCAACTAAATCCGCTGCCAACGAGAGTTAACTTTTTCTGTGTCCTAGGAAATGTAAGACTTTGTCGCTGCCAAGAGAATTCCAAACAACCAGTTACTAGCAACTTTTCAAGTCGAAGTAGATACTTGAGATGACAGTGGTGATACTCTTGATTGAGTGTATAAACAAGCCCCAAATTTTTCACATTTGGAATCATTTGCACCATCTTTTCATTCCATACAAGATTCTCAACATGCAAAAGAGTTTGGAGATTTTCTAGAGGAAGATTTAATCCATCAGGAGGAGGATGAGGTAACATGTAGAGATCATACAAGACAAGATGTCTTAATTGACTCATCCTTCATATTTCGATTGGCAAAGAGAAGTGAGATGCATTTTCATATTCGCTGATATTTCTACTCCTTCGTCGAATAGTTGGATGAATGATTAAGGTCTCAAGATTCACAAGATTATATATGGCTGATGGAATATTGAAAGAGCAATAAAACAACTGAAAGATGTGGGAAGGGTGCGAGAACTCTTTGTGCTTTTTACCTACAACATTTAATACTCTTAGAAATATGGAACCTTTTAAATAGGTTAGCCAATTGGAAAATTTTTGGTGTTGGAAGGACAAAACTGTTCGGATGGTTGGACACCAAATGTCATTAAAGTTGGAACGCTTGAAGTTGATGTGTCGACTTCTAATGATCACGTCTTGGGGGGCAAGACGTCCATCCACAACATGAAGAAACTTTTCATTCTCAGCTTTTCATATACACCAATCTCGTATCATATCATGGAGACCATAACTCTTGATTTTTCCATTAGTCTTCCTACTAGTCACAATTACGAGATTCATCTTGACAAGATCCTCCAAGTACTCCTGTGTTACATCCTCTTTTAAGCTTATACTGCATCCATGATTACGATCCAAGAAGCCCTCAGCAACCCATAGTCTAATGAGTCTTGAAGCATGTATGCTTTCATCTTCTGGAAAGCCTCCAATGAATAGAAAACACGACCTTAAATGATAAGGCAATTTTGTGTAACTCAAAGATAATATTTTCTCCAACCCCCTTTCAACAACAACATTTACATTTATAGCAATTTCCTCCCAAGAAGCTCGAGTTCTATTGATTGCATAAAGAAGAACAGTTACGAGGACAATAGCAAGGGGTAGTTCTGCACACCTATATGCCATATATTTCCCGATGTCTTCCTATTCAAAAGGGCAATTTCTATTTCGAAAAACATTTCCTTTGAGCAAATTCCAACTTGGATCAGCATCCATGAATCGCATCATATGTAAAGTGACATAAGGATCTATATACCTGGCTAAATCTGTTAGCCTCGTGGTTAACATGATGCGACTTCCATTATTGTCATCCAGGAACATATTCCAAACATCATCCCAAACCTTTGGGCTCCAAACATCATCCATCACAACAATATATCTCTTACCAATCAGATTTTGATATATTTTTGTTACCATTTCAGACTCGTCTATCTCCTCCATAGACTGCTGCGACAACAATTTAAATGAACATATGATGTCTGAAAGTATTCCTCCCAATTTATGTGGACTATAATCTTGTGACACTGTGAGCCAAGTGCGAACATCAAAATGCCTCAAAATCAATGGATCCTCATAAGTAGTCTACCAAGAATGGTCTTACCTATCCGGCCATACCCACAATGGGAATAACGTCGAGTTTGCATGATAGTCCACAGAGTCGATCTTTTATTGCCAACACATCCTCTTCTAAACCAACCACTCTATCATTGTTGGTAGTTGCAGGTGTTGATGATGATAAAACAGCAGGAGGTGAATAAGCAGGTCAGTCTTAAATCATTTCCCCAACGATTAGACCGATTGCTTATGGTAAATCTTTCAGCAGCTCATCCAGTTCAAAACTTGGCTGCGATTGTGACTGCCTTTGTTTCCACATGAAAGATTCGATGATATCTTCAACATCATGAGCTAGAACCCTCATCCGAGCCTCTCATCAGTTGTCTTTGTCTGGAAAACTTTGAAGAAATTATAGTATAAAAACCACGTACTCATGGATAGATCTCATTTTATTTTTTAGCATTGACAGAAAATAGATATTCATCGTGGCTTGTACCAAGAACTGTGTAATGAGAAAGGGAAACAAGTGCTGCATAAACTGCCATACTGCACTTAGTTCATATCTGTATTATCTCAAAAAATAGAGAGGGAGATAGTGGATTGTTGGCGAACAATAAGAGATATAGAGAGAAATTATCAACGTTAGATATAGACTTATAGTATAGTAATGAATCCTTCCTCCCTAAGGCCGTCCATAAGTATTTTAGTATATATAAATGTTTTCTTTTAACATTATGTTTAGTTTGGAATTTTGGTGACGGTTTGTGATTTTTATTTAATTATTAGGGATAACTATTTGTAAATACAAAAACTATTCAAGTTTTCTGGTATTGTACACAACCTTTAAAATCTGACTTCTAATACACGAAGTATCGATTTGTAGTAATTAAATAAATCGGGTCAATTAAGTCAAAATTAGAATTATTTGGGCCCGATTTGCCATGTCATCAGCTGACATGGACAACTTTTTCTATGCCTTCAAGAAAATGTGAATAGTTTTTGTATTTAGATGCAATTATCCCTAAAAAATAGAGAAAAAGTTGTCCATGTCAACTCGCAAATCTAGCTGAAATAATTCTAAATTTCTCTCAATTAAGCCCGATATATTTAATTACTACAAATCGGTAGTTCGTGTATTAAAAGTCAAATTTTATAGGTCATTTGTAATAACAGAAAACGTGAATAGTTCTTGTATTTAAGAGTTTTGCATAAAAGATTAGGCTCTCGTATTTAATTTTTATGTTTTTTTTATTGCAATGTAAATTAATATTTAAAATAACATAAATTAATTAAGAGAAAGTTATATTTGAAATTAAAAGTATAATAATTTCAAGTAATATAAAATTACAAGGAATTCATTACCTGAATAAGAAAACTATCATAAAAGGACCCAATCTGGTGTATTTTTCTGTAGTATCCCGAAATACTGTAGGAGTAATTAGAGTTTGATTAAATATTAATTAGGGCATTGCATCCTTAAGAAATAATATTTATGAGATTAAGAAGAGCTTGAAAATTTATTATATAATTTAGAAGAAAAAATTATAAGTATTTAGTTAAGAAAGAAAATGGAATTTATTAATTCCATATTAAAAATAAAAGAAAGGGGTTTGAGGAAGAATCAATTCAGACGAAGCATACCCCTCAGATGAGAAAATATTTATCTATTAGATAATATAGAAAAATGGAATTTGAAATTTCATTAAGTGTTGGTCCCGAAAGAGCAAGGTTTGGTGTATGGGGGGGGGGGGGGGAATACACCAAATACAAACTTTTCAGTTTACTTGTTAAATTGATCAGAGAGTCCAAGCTATTCTTAAAGAAGAAATCGCTCGGCAGGTGACTAATCAGATCGATTAACAAATCTATACCAAAATTGTCCAAGCAGATTGCTCTCAGTGTAAACACTTCGCCAATAATAAGAGTGATCTTATTATCTTCTAAGTATTGTGTGTGCGGAAATATGGTGGATTTAATGAGTGCTCTTATTAAGAAAACCTTAGTAGTTAATCAGATCGTTAAACAGATAGATTGGGATGCAGATTATATGATTGTGTAGAAGGTTAGAATAATAAACAACTGAAAGTAAATATGCAAAAATATAAAGAACACAGTTGTTTAACGTGGTTCGAGAATTCCCTACGTCCACGATCTGGTCAAAAGCTAGACCAGATTATCCACTACTAGGATACTCTGCTTGTTTATACTCGTGGAGAACGAGTCACAAGTATCAATCAATGCAAGAGAGATACTTATGCACGAAGTAAGAGTCGTGTCCCTTAACAACAGATTACATCTACGTTACCACTAGAAAACTACTAGCTAGCAGGGTGATCTCCTTTCTCTCGATAAGACAGACTTGAATCGAGGTTGGTTTGGTATAATGTAGTATCACATTTTGAAGCTCTTAGTCTAGATCACAGGTTGCTTGAGAATACGTTGACAATATAGCTCGCGTGTGTGCGTGTTAATCCAGACCATGGCTCCAAATATATATAGGCATTGAATTCAAAAATTCTAGCCATTTGTTGATTTGCATGAGATTGATTTGTTGATTACCAATCAATGATATCCATCATATCTGTTCTTGCCATGTAGAGAAGGTTGACTCAATCTTCGAGTTATGGAAAGCAGATTGCTAACGGCTTCTTTCCTTCTTTGTGATAGCCGAAGATTCTCTTTCCAATCCCTGTTGGATGGACTTTAATTTTGACGTGGCAAGATGGTATGATGTGTAGGATGGTGTCATCTGGTGGTTTGATGACTCTATCGATCTGGTACTACGCTGTAAGCAACGATCTGGTCAGTGATCTGGTCGCTGTCTGTTACAGCAGATCGATTCTTTCTTGGCATAAAGTCTTGGCCTTCATCCTACGCTATTTATAGAAAAGACTTCTATAGGAATAATTCTTTTACATGTCAAGTCATCTCCTTATCTGTTCTCTAACAGAATTTACTTAAAAAGTAGTGATCTGTTTTACACGTAGAACAGTTTAATACTAAAAAGACCTAAGTGTGTTTCGAAGGATCATCATTAAAACTAAAAAAGCATTAGGGTTCCCAACAATTTCCCCCTTTTTGATGATGTCGAAGCCACACTTTACAAATATGTCCTAATAACTCTTTTAAGAGTGATCTGGTTTGATGACCAGATTGATTATGATTCGTTATTAGGTTATAACGATTAAAGCAGTTTTTATATGTTCTGGACAATAAGAGGTTGTCATCAGAAACTAAAAATGATCTTCATTGATAAGATGCAAATAAAAAGTTTATAGATCAAAATAGGAATTACAGATAGTAGAGATATGAGAAATGATTATCTATCTGCTCTTCCTCCTTTCTTCTTGCTGCTTCTTCATTTTGGCCCTTGTCTCGTCAGATATAAGTTGTATGCTCTCATATACCTCTTCTCTCACCCTTATATAGTCTGGGTCTTCAGCATCTATCTTGTAGCCTCGGTTCTCTGCCAGTTGATTAATGAATGTGAGCAGAAAGGTCTTGTCAGGGAGGTCAGTGCCTGGTATGGTGGGGCAAAATCTGAACTCCTTCTCCGGGGCAGTTATTTGGATTCTTGCTTTTGCTGCTGCCTTTCTTATCTCTTCTACCAGATCTCTCGCATCATGCAAGTCCAGAGAGTGTTGAAAGGCTTCATTGGGTGTCCCCTCGCTGTATGCAGGCTCTTTAAGAAAGTATCGACACATAATGAAGCCATATTTCAGGCCTTCCCATCCCTCCTTTAGATTCTCTGGGACCCAGTTGGTCTCTCCTTCTTTAGTGTTAATCGATCTGATGGGAGCAGAGGAGAACCAACCAAAACCAGAGCGTTTCCTTATCTGTTCTCTAACAGAATTTACTTAAAAAGTAGTGATCTGAGGGGTTGGGATTGACTTGATCTCCTAGAAGATGATGTCTTTTGGGTTTTAGCAGATAGAGCAGGTGGTGGGGTTGGTTGATCTGGTGCAATCTGCAGCTCAGGTTGAGCCTTTTCTATTTCTCTCGCAGCACCAGATGATTGCAACTTCCCCTTCGCATCCTTCTTTGTCTTCTCCTTCCTGGATCCTTCCCCCTTTTCGACATCATCAACGTACTTATTGATGAGTGCCCTTAGGGAGATGATCTCTTCTTTCATTTCTTTCATTTCCTTGTCGGTATCGACCTTCTGTGCAAGCAAGGATGTGATGTTGAGATTAGAATCATCAATCTATTTTTGAAGTGAGCCTTGTGCTTTGGTCAGATTGGCAGTCATTTCTTCTTGTTCTTCTCTGAGAAGGCCAATCTCGTCAAAATATTCGATCATTTTTTTGGTAGGGTAGCACAGGTCACTCAACTTCCTTTCAACAAAATCCTTGCCATCTGCTTCAAATTTTCTGAACATCGCTCTGGTTTCTGAATTAGCAGCCTTAATCACATCACTAGCGATGCCATCTGTCTGTTCCTTAACAACAGCATGGACCATGTCCTTCTCTTTTCTAGCAAAGTTAGTCACAACCTTGTACATCTCGTTCACCTTGAGCTGCATGGATCCTAGAGTTTGATCGATCTGAGCTTTTCTCTCCTCTACAGCAGATCGATCGTTATCCATTTTCTTGCTCAACTCCTCCAGTTTCAATCTGCATATTCTCCTCAAATCAGAGTCAACCTGGTCAACGTGAGTTTTCAGGTGGTTGTTGAACTCTGTGAGAATGCGAATGGCCTCATCTTGGACTGTAGTGAGAGTCCCGTACATGTACTTGTCAACCTTGTGGGAGATGAGATCTTTCACTTGAGCATTTGACAGTGATTGATGCTGGGTCATCAATATGTCCTCCAAAGTGGTCATCTCCACATACTCATCCATCTTGGCTGCGACAGCTGGGGTGTATAAATCATCAGTAAGCTTGCCCCCAACCCTCTGTCCAGCAGGCTCAGCCTCCTCTGTTGGGTGAGTAGCCACTGCAATGGGAATTTTCGTGGCTGGTTCCCCCTCAGCCTGTGTAGTGGGTGTCATTGTCTACTCTCCAAAGTCAACTATGTGCTGATCTGGTTCAGCTTCTGTAATCGCTGCACCCGGTTGCTGAGCATCAGATGGTGCTGCTTCAGTTTTGACTTCCTCAGTTGCTTCCTCCTCAATACTGTCAAAGAATTCGAGCATGTGTGCCTTCTCATACTCAGATCGAAGGTCAATCTGGAGTTCATTTACTTCAAACTTTGACATACCAAGAATGTCTAGTTTGTATGTCTCCCGTAGCTCAGCAATAGAGGATGCAGTGAAGATTTTGAGCAAGGTGGCCTCTTCAATCTTTAAAGCGTGTATTGATCTGGTTCTGAGAAGGGCATCCAGGACGTAGAATTCTTTGTCTTTTATAAGCAAAAGGAATTTGAGTCGTCTGGCTGCTTCATATGTTTCTGGGGTGAGCTGGATCCTAGGGAATGTCCTAAGCACAAAATGATCTGCTTCTGTTTCAAGCATTTTTACTACAGACTCTGCCTTCTTTATTTCCTCCTCCTCATCTGTAGACTCATCTTCTCCCTCTACCTCCTCATCAATCTGCTCTAGGTGTTCTGCAGATGATGGACTTGTTGTATGTGCAGGAGAAAATCCTTGACCTGGTCTGGGTCCAAGGATGAAATGGGAGCCACGTCCTCTGGTGGTCCAGTTGCAAAAAGTTCTTCTTCCTCAGTCTCTGGTTGAGGAATAACAGTTTCAACAGTAGGTTCCACAACCTGGGCTTCTTCAGCAAGTTTGTGAAGTCTTCTACGTTTAGGTTTGGGTGGCTGGGCTGCGGTGGATGTATCAGTTTCAACTGAACTGGCTCTCCTTGTCACTCTTTTGGAAGGAGTTCTTTCAGTTGGTTTGTCCTTTGTCACCCTTGACTTTGTGGACTTTTCTGTAGGAATAGATGGAGGGACCCAGATAGGGTTGGAACTTCCCATCTCCATCAAGGCATTTGTAAAAACAGGGTCTGTCACCCTTGCAATTAGGTTAGCAGAAATGGCCATCGACATTTCAATCTGGTGCTGGTCTTTTGGGAAACTCAATCGATCATTGAATTCCACACCAGTCCCATTTGTGCTGAGGGAAGAAGGATTCCAGCATGAAGCTGATTTTGGTGGAATGTCTCAAACTGCTCCTTTTCACTTCTATCCCTGGACTCGTTCCCTTCACAAAAGTAATCATCTTGGCCTCCTTTGCCAAGAGATCGAATAAGATTCTGCTCCAATTCACTGGCAGATTAAGCACAATAGCAGCCAGAATTTTGAACTTCTCGGGGGTGACCTGGTCATAAGAACCATTGTGGTTCAAGAAGATCCTCTGGACGAATTCAAAAACGATCTTGAATTCGGGAGCGAGTAGGGCTCTGTTGAACATCTTGTTCAAGTAGCGGATAGGTACAACCATTACAATCTCTAAAGCCTCCTGAAGCTGTTCTTCGCTTATGTCTGCCAGACTGAGACCTTCATCCTTCAACTTGTACACATCATTAATGATGTTGATTACGTTGTATGTGGTGTTGCTGATGGTGTTACCCTTGCTCACTCTGATAGTGGCTTCGTTTCCGCCTTTCTCTCCCTTCCACGATAGATAGAATGCGGCGACTTCTTTGGGTAAGAAGTGGACAGGGTGAAAAGTGATGATATTGTGAAATCCTACAAGGAAAACAAGACATTATATGTGAGCACTTTCCTTCCATCAATGAAGTATAAGTGCCCAAAAGCAGATTACAGAATATAGAGTTCCATATCACAGTACGATGAGCATATACATGCAGATAGGAGAATTTTTCATTACAAGTTTGAGAAATTTCAGAACATACAAGATATATAGCAGTTAATAAGAAAGAAACATCTCATAAAGATAGACCTTTGCAGCGACGAACAAGGTCGAAGGCCTTGTCCAGTTTGTGAAAACCGAACGTATTGAGTACTACAAACAGATCTTGATGAATATAGGGTTTCAGAAAGTTCACTTGCTCTAGAAATTGTGAAGATTTGGGTGCCATATTGTAGAAACAGAGTGATTTTCGAGAGATTGAGAGAGAGTTGGAAGGTAAGAAATTTCGCTAAGTGTTGGAAGTTTGAATAGTGTGTGATAGTTGAACCTCCTTATCAATTATATATAAAAGAAAAATAGATAAGTAAGGTAAAAATAAACTTAATATCTTTCCCTTTTTCAGCTTTCCCACCTTTCCACGGAATAGACTTGCAGTCTATTACCGCCTCTAGTCTGCGTATGATTCACGCGCTTTGGATCCAAGGGTTGTACATGGCGTGTGTTGGTTTACACTGTAAGAAGTACTTCCATTTTCTCGATTTGGTAAATATCTTTTTGATCACTATTCCCAAACATAGTATCAATCATCACAAAAATAAAAGATTAGATATATTGTGTCAGAATTAGATATATGGTATGATTTTATTGATTTAGTCACCGTATATTGTTGACTTTTCCCCCTTAACCAAGTAATGGGAAAATTAATAAAATATTAATATCCACGAGGCTGCTAGTCATCTGGTCCAGATCGATCTCCTTATTAACGAACTGTTGTCAACATTATCGATCTGTTCATACCACTTTTCAATTTGGATATCAATCTAGTGTGATGACCTTTTACTAATTTCCATTTGGAATTTGATTGATCTGCTTGACTATTGACATGTACTTAGTGATCTGGTGTCAATTCCCTGTTGGAATTTCACATGATCTGGTTTTTATCAATCTGGATTATGTCAATCTGGTTTAGATTCCCTGTTAGAATATTGAACTTGATTTGATCTAAATCAATCTGGTCCTTTCTTCAAGATTTAATAGTCCTAGTTTACCACAAAGCATTTTAAATCTTTCTTCTGGTAATGCTTTGGTAAGGATGTCAGCTCTCTATACTTCAGTGTTTATCTTCTCGATCTGTACATGTTTTCTTTCAACATGATCTCTTATAAAATGATGTCTCACATCTACATGTTTGCATCTGGTGTGCAAAACTGGATTCTGTGTGATTGCTATAGCACTTGAGCTGTCACAGAAGATGGGTATTTCCTTGACATCAATCTCATAATCTTTAAGCTGTTGTCTTAACCACAGTATTTGTGCACAACAACTTCCAGCTGCCATATATTCTGCCTCTGTGGTTGATGTGGCAATAGATGTCTGTTTCTTTGAGAACCATGAGCTCAGTTTATTCCCTTAAAACTGACATGTCCCTGATGTTGATTTTCTGTCTAACTTACATCCAGCATAGTCTGAATATGTATATCCAGTTAGCTCAAAGTTGTCTTCACATGGGTACCATAATCCTACATGGGCTGTTCCCTTAATATATCTTAATATCTTTTTAGCTGCTTCCATGTGATACTCTTTGGGATTAACTTGATATCTTGCACATACACCTACTGCAGATGTGATGTCAGGTCGACTGGCAGTTAGGTATAATAGTGATCCTATGAATATATTTGGCTTGATTTATGAGGATTCCATCTGGTAGCTGCTTGACCTGTAAGCCTAGGAAGAAACTCATTTCTCCCATCATAGACATTTGGTATTTATTCTTCATGAGTTCAGCAAATTTATCACATAGAAAGGTGGATTGAGATCCAAATATGATGTCATCTACATAGATCTGGACTAGAAGGATATTCTCTTTGACTTTGATAATGAATAATGTCTTGTCAACTGATCCTCTTCTAAATCCAGATTCTAGTAGGAATGTTGATAAGGTCTCATACCAAGCTCTAGGGGCTTGTTTTATACCATAGACTGCCTTTGTCAGTCTGTATACTTTCTGATTAATTTGGATCTGCTTCTTCAAATCCAGGTGGCTGTTCCACATTGACTTCTTCTTCAAGGATACCATTTAGGAAGACACTTTTGACATCCATCTGGTATACCTTGAACCTTTTGTGTGCAACATATGCTAAGAATAGCCTGATTATAGCCTTTAGCTACTAATCTGGCTTTGTTACTGACTACTTCACCCTTTCCATCTCGTTTATTTTTGAATACCCATTTTACACCTATGACACCTTGGTGTTTGGGTCTGTCAACGAGATACCAGACTTCATTCCTTTTGAACTCATTGAGTTCTTCTTGCATTGCTTTTATCCAATCTGCATCTTGTAGTGCTTCATGAGCATCAGATGGTTCAATGCGAGAGAGAGAGCAGCTTAGCAAGGTACTTTCTCCATACATTCTTCTAGTCTTCACACGATATGTTGGGTTCCCAATAATCTGTTCTGGTGGATGATCTTGTATCCATCTCCTTCTCCTGGTCATCTCTTCATCAGATATTTCAGGTTCGAGTTGATCTGTTGGTTCCTCAAATTCAGGGTGTGATGTAGAAGTTTGTTGGAATGGATTCTAATTAGAATTTTCTTCTGGATTTTGATTTTCAGATTGATTATCTTCTGCAATGACTGTTTCATTGCTTGGTGATCTGTTTTCATCCAGATCACGTTGTGATGTTCCCCCTTGCTGTATGATTTCTTCAGCAATAGGTGGAGTGATAATCTCTTCTTCATCACTTTTTGAATTCCAGATAAGAATGTCTTCAAGTAGTAGTTCATTCAACTTTCTTATAGTCACCTGGTTTTCTGTCTGTTTTTCATCTAGTAACCTGTACTCAACAATAGACTCATCAAAAACAACATGAGATTTTACCTCCACAATATGAGAGTTCTTATTATAGACTCTATATGCTTTACTAACATCAGAATATCCTAAGAATATTCTAGGGTCATTTTTGCTATCAAAAGTCCTCAATTGAGATTTTCCATTATTGTGTATGTAACATAAGCAACCGAAAGTGCGAAAGTAAGAGATCTTAGGCTTTCTGCTGTTCCAGATCTCATATGGAGTCTTTCCATGTCTGAGTGTTATTGATGATCTGTTCTAAGTATAACAGGCTATGTAGATAGCTTCTGCCCAAAATTTCTTGGGTAGATTGGTGGCATTTAGTATAGTACGAGCTGCTTCCTTGAGTGATCTGTTTCTCCTCTCAACAACTCCATTCTGTTGAGGTGTTCTGGCAATCGAGGTTTGATGAGTGATTCCCATCTAGCTGCAGTATGCTTCAATCTTCTGGTTAAGAAATTTTGTTCCTCGATCTGTTCTGATAGTAGCAATACTTACTTCCTTTTGTTTGGTGATCTTGTGTAGAAAGTTAGGTAGTTTGACTAGTGTCTCTTTCTTCTATAACAGAAAGATGACCCAGGTGAACCTTGAGTAGTCATCAATGATTACTAAGGTGTATTTTCTTCCATTTATGCTTAGTGGTTTGACTGGTCCAAACAGATCAAGATGTAACAGCTCCAGAGTCCTTGATGTTGAGTAAGCTGTTTTGCTTGTAAAGGATTATCTGGTTTGCTTTCCAGCTTGACATGCATCACATATATGATCTTTATCATATACTTGATCTGTTAGTCCTTCCACTAACCTTTCCTTGGCAATCCTATTGATTGACTTGAAGTTTAAATGACTTAATCTCTTGTGTCATAACCAGCTTGTTTCTGATACAGTCTTACTGACTAAGCAGGCCTCGATCTGGTTTGTCCACTGAACAATATATAGTCTATCCTGCAATCTTCTGGTAAGGAGTATCTCATCTCCTTCCATGTTCTTCAAAAAATAGTTATTAGTATCAAAAACAATCTGGTTACCGTTAGCACAGAATTGACTTACAGAGAACAGATTGTGACTAAGACCCTCAACATATGATACGTTTGTGATGGTGGTCTTGCCAACTTTTATATTTCCATATCCTCTGGTATATCCTTTTGAATTACATCAAAAGGTGACCTGAGGTCCTGGTTTCTCTATGTAATCTGATAGTAGGTTCTTGTCACAGGTCATGTGTTTTGAACAGCCACTATCCATTATCCAGATTGCTCCTTTTGCTATCTTGTTCCTCCTTGCAGTCTTCTGACCCTGCAACTAATTACACTTAGCTACCCTTCAACGCTTGGGTGCTTGGTTATTAGCAAATGTTCCCTTTCGAATCCAGAACATTTTTGGGTTAGGAACAGAAATATACCAGGTAATGATGTTTCCATCATTATCAACTTTAGACAGAGAATGAAATATAGATGGATGATATCTCTCTATTCCATCATTCTTCAATCCCTTCTTAATAGGTGTTGTCCTGTTGACATTCTTGTTGGGTAATGTCCAGTTGACATTCTTACTATGAGCATGATCTGATTCTGTGTAATAGGCAGGTTGTCCCTTTGATTGATAGTACTGCCTGTTTGCAGTCTCTTTCATGATCATCTTTTGAGGATGACCTTTCTTATTTTTCAAGTCTTTCTCTTGATCTGGTATTTGCTTCCTTTCTGGTATAAAGTTTATGGTACTAGAAGATTTTTCTGAGTGACCTGGATATCCTAATCCAGATGTGCCTTGTTGTTGCAGATTGATTAGCAACTTGGCACGTTCATCACTCTTGTAAATCATTTCTTTCCCTTTCTTTATCCTCTCTTCAGCAACGTTGTTTCTTGTAATAAGATCTTTGACCTTGGAGTTTAGAGAGTGAATCTCACTGTCTTTACCTTTGATCTGTTATTCCAGATCAGCTATTTGGGCAACGAATTGAGTGTTGGTTGTGCTCAGTATCTCCTCTGATTTTTTCAATCTATCATTTTCTTCTACAACTTCTCTTAACAATCTCTTGATGCTCGAATAGCTTTTGAACATCTCATTTACTTCTTCCCAAGAGTAGTCAGTTTGATCTTCATTATCTAGTTCTAGATTGATATCATTTGAGGAATTGGAATAACATGAATTTACCTCAACTTCGTCCAAACCATTGTCTAGTCCCACATAGCATTCATCCCATCCTTCTTCGTCATTAGCAAAGAAGGCTTCATCATTCTCTGATGAGCTATCTGAGAAATGACTCGAGCTGTTTGATTCTTGTTCAGCTAACATGGCTTTTTGTTCATGTTTGAGTTTTCGATCTCTCTTTGCTCTCAACTCTTCTCTTTGGCTTTTGGAAAGATCAGGATAGTCTGGTTTGAAGTGACCTGTTCTGCCACAACCAAAGCAGGTGTAATCTGTAAAGTTAGATGTTTTATAGATTTTACCAGTCTGCTGTTTTGATTCTTCCTTGTTGTCAGATCGATCATTGTCACGCTTCTTGTAGAATTTGTTTTTGTTGTCATTGTAGAGGCGTCTGTATTTCTTCGATCTGATTTCCATCTTGTCCATACGTTTTGCAATCATTGCAAATTCTTTTAACAGTTTGTCATAGCCTTTCTCTTCATTTGGCAGAGAAGGTTCAGAAGGTTCATCTGGTTTGCTCTTCGCTTTGAAGGCTACTTCTTTGTCCTTCTTAGAGCTGTTTTCTGCCTTTTTGGACAGATGATCTGGTCCTCAAATTCTTTAAATGTCACAATCATGACCTTCAAGGTGATCAAATAATGCTTCTGTAGACAGTTCATTGAAATCTGCACGAAGAGGTTGCATTGCAGCATAGATCTCCCAGCTAGGTGGAAGTGCTCTGAGTACTTTCATATTCTCCCTTTGAGTATATTTGTTCTTATTGAACGCAGATATCTCAAGGAGAATTCCAGTGAATCTCATCTTCATTTGTTCTATTGTCTCTCCTGGTTTCATCTTGAATTCATCATATTTGTTACAGGCTAGAGATAACTTATTCTCAATCATGACTTCAGATCCTAGACACAAGTCTCTTAGGGATTCCCACATCTCTTTGGCAGTATCCAGATCTTCGATTTTGGCCAGATGTACCCCTTTGACTGTGCTAGAAATGATTCCCTTAGCGAAGTCATCCAGATTGGCTTCGCGGCGTTCTTCTGCTGTGTATTTCCTTGGGTCTTTAGGAGCTATCTGTGTGGTTACTCCGATTGAGGTAGTTACTGTCACTTCTTCCGTGATCTGTAGTGGGCCTTCTTCAATAACTTTCCACATCATATAGTGATGGGCTTTGAGTGCCATTTTGATTCTGAAGCTCCATTCTCTATATCCCTGGATAGAGAATTCTTCACAAGCCCTGACAACAGATGATTCCATAGCATATAGTATACACGTGAATGAAAATAGGTTGTTGGGAACCCTAATATATTTAGTTTTGATGATGATCCTTCGAAACACACTTAGCTGATTTTGAGTTTAAACTGTTCTACGTGTAAAATAGATCACTAGATATAAAGTGGATCGTGTTATAGAACAGATTAGGAGATGACTTGAAATGTAAAGGAAACATTCCTGTAGAAGTCAGTCTCAAAAATAGTATAGGATGAAGGTCAAGATTTCACGCCAAAAAGGAATCGACCTGCTGTAACAGACAGCGACCAGATCGATGAACAGATCGATATTTACAGCGAGGCACCAGATCGATAGAGCCATCAAACCACCAGATGACATCATCCTACACATCATATCATTTTTCCACGTCAAGATTGAAATCCATCCAACAGGGATTGGATAAAGAATCTTCGGTTGATACATAGAAGGAAAGAAACCGTTGGCAATCTGCTTTCCATAAACTTAAGATTGAGTTTATGGATAACCGTTTCTACAAGGCAAGAAGAGATATGATGGACATTATTGATTGGCAATATACCATCAATCTCACGCCAATCATCAAACGGCGAGAATTTTCAATTCAATGCCTATATATATTTGAAGTTCAAATCTGGACAAAACATATAACGTACGCAAGCTATACCATCAAAATACATCCAAGTTATCAACTGTGATCCAGACTTAGAGCTTCAAGAGAATTGTGATTCTATATCACACCAACCCACCTCGATTCAAGTCTGTCTTATCGAGAGAAAGGAGATCACCCTACTAGCTAGTAGATTTCTAGTGGTAACGTAGAGGTAATCTGTTGTAAAGGGACACGATCCTTATTTCGTGCATAAGTATCTCTCTAGTTGTGATTGATACTTGTGACTCGTTCTCCACGAGTATAAACAAGCAGAGTATCCTTGTAGTGGATACTCTGGTCTAGTTTTAACCAGATCGTGGACGTAGGGATTTCCCGAACCACGCTAAACAACTGTGTTCTTTATATTTCAGCCTTTTATTTTCAATTGTTTATTATTCTAACCATGTACACAATCATACACTCTGCATCTCAATCAATCTGCTTAACAATCTGGTTAATTCCTAAGGTTTTCTAATCAAGAGCACTCACTAAATCCACCATTATTCCGCACTCACAACGCTCAGAAAGTAATAAGATCACTCTTATTGTTAGCTGACCGTTTTCACTAAGAGAACAATCTGTTTGGACTAAACTGCTATCGATCTGTGTATCAATCTGTTTAGTCACCTACCGGGCAATTTCTTATACAGAATAGCCTGAACTCTCTGGATCTTCAGGATCAAGATGGCACTCAAAGCCCATCACTATCTAATGTGGAAAGTCATTGAAGAAGGCCCACTGAAGATCACTGAAGAAGTGACGGTAACTACATCAACTGGTGTAACAACACAGATTGCACCCAAAGATCCAAGAAAATACACTGTAGAAGAACGACGCGAAGCCAATTTGGATGACTTTCCAAAGGGGATTATCTCCAGCACAGTCAAAGGGGTACATCTGGCCAAAATCCAAGATCTGGATACTGCCAAAGAGATGTGGGAAACCCTAAGAGATTTGTGTCTAGGATCAGAAGTTATGATAGAGAACAAACTGTCTCTAGCCTGCAACAAGTACGATGAATTTAAAATGAAACCCGGCGAGACCATTGAGCAAATGAAGATGAGATTCACTAGAATTCTCCTTGAGATATCTGCGTTCAATAAGAACAAGTATACTCAAAGAGAAAAGAATATAAAAGTACTCAGAGCACTTCCACCAAGCTGGGAGATCTATGCTGCAATGCAACATCTCCGTGCTCATTTCAATGATCTGTCCACAGAAGCATTATTTGATCACCTTGAAGGTCATGAATGTGACATTCAAAGAATTCGAGGACCAGATCATCTGTCCAAAAAGGCAGAAAGCAGCTCTAAGAAGGACAAGGAAGTTGCCTTCAAAGCGAAGAGCAAAATAGATGATCCATCTGAACCTTGTTCACCAGATGAAGAGAAAGGTTACGACAAACTTTTAAAAGAGTTTGCAATGATCGCCAAAAGAATGGACAAGATGGAGATCAGATCAAAGAAATACAGACGCTTCTACAAAGATAACAAGAAAAACTTCTATAAGAAGCATGACAATGATCGATCTGATGACAATAATGAATCCAAGCAGCATACTGCAAAAACAACAAAGACCTCTAGCTCTATAGATTACACTTGCTTTGGATGTGGCAGAACAGGTCACTTCTAAACAGATTACCCTGATCTGTCCAAAAGCCGAAGAGAAGAGTTGAGAGCAAAAAGAGATCGTAAACTCAAATACGAGCGCAAGGCCATGATAGCTGAACAAGATTCAAGTAGCTCGAGTCATTTTTCAGACAGCTCATCAGAGAATGATGAAGCATTCTTTGCCAACGGAAAAGAAAGTTGGGATGAATGCTATGTTGGACTCGACAACGGTCTGGATGAAGTTGAGGTAAATTCTTGCAACTCTACCTCTTCAAATGATATTGATCTGGAACAGGATATAGAAGATCAAGCTGAATATTCATGGGATGAGGTAAATCAGATGTTCAAAGGCTATCTGAGGAAATACTGAGCACAGCCAACACGCAATTCGTTGCTCAAATAGCTGATCTGGAAGAACAGATCAAAGGAAAAGACAGTGAGATTCACTCTCTAAACTCCAAGGTCAAAGATCTTATTACAAGAAACAACGTTGCTGAAGAAAAGATAAAGAAAGGGAAAGAAATGATTTACAAGAGTGATGAACGTGCCAAGTTGCTAATCAATCTGCAACAACAAGGCACATCTGGATTAGGATATCTAGGTCACTCAGAAAAGTCTTCTAGTACCATAAACTTCATACCAGAAAGGAAGCAAATACCAGATCAAGTGAAAGACTAGAAAAACAAGAAAGGCCATCCTCAAAAGATGATCATGAAAGAGATAGCAAACAGGCAGTACTATCAAACAAAGGGGCAACCTGCTTATTACACAGAATCAGATCATGCTCAAAATAAGAATGTCAATAGAACATTACCTAATAAGAATGTCAACAGGACATTACCTAACAAGAATGTCAACAGGACAGCACCATTTAAGAAGGGTTTGAAGAATGATGGAATAGAGAGATATCATCCAACTGTATTTCATTCTCTGTCTAAAGTTGATAATGATGGGAATATCATTACCTATTATATTTCTGTTCCTAACCCTAAAATGTTCTGGATTCGAAAGGGAACATTTGCTAATAACCAAGCACCCAAACGATGAAGGGTAGCTAAGTTTTATAAATTGCAGGATCAGAAGACTGCAAGAAGGAACAAGATAGCTAGAGGATCAATCTGGATAATAGATAGTGGCTGTTCAAAGCACATGACCTGTGACAAGAACCTACTATTAGATTATATAGAGAAACCAGGACCTCAGGTTACCTTTGGATGCAATTCATAAGGATATACCCGAGGATATGGGAACATAAAAGTTGGCAAGACCACCATCACAAATGTATCATATGTTGAGGTCTTAGCCACAATCTGTTTTCTGTAAGTCAATTCTGAGCTAATGGAAATCAGATCATCTTTGATACTAAAAATTGTCTTGTGAAGAATAAGGAAGGAGATGAGATACTCCTTATCGGTAAACTGCAGGACAGGCTATATATTGTCCAATGGACAAACCAGATCAAGACCTGCTTAGTCACTAAGACAGTATCAGAAACAAGCTGGCTATGGCACAAGAGATTAAGTCATCTAAACTTCAAGTCAATCAACATGATTGCCAAGGAAAGGTTAGTAGAAGGACTAACAGATCAAGTATATGATAAAGATCATATATGTGATGCCTGTCAAGCTGGAAAGCAGACCAGATCATCCTTTACAAGCAAAACAGCTCACTCAACTTCAAGGATACTGGAGCTGTTACCTCTTGATCTGTTTGGACCAGTCAAGCCTCTAAGCATAAATGGGAGAAAATACACCTTAGTAATCATAGATGATTACTCAAGATTTACTTGGGTTATCTTTCTGTTAAAGAAGAAAGAGACTCTCGACAAACTCCCAGATTTTCTACACAAAATCACCAAACAGAAGGAGATGAGTATAACTTCTATCAGAACAGATAGAGGAACAGAATTTCTCAATCAAAAGATTGAAGCATACTGCAACAAGATGGGAATAACTCATCAAACATCTGCTGCTCGAACTCCTCAACAGAATGGTGTTGTTGAGAGGAGAAACAGATCACTCAAGGAAGCAGCACGAACAATGCTAAATGCAACCAATCTACCAAAGAAATTCTGGGCAGAAGCCATATACACAGCCTACTATACTCAAAACAGATCATCCATCACACTCAGACATGGAAAGACACCATATGAGATTTGGAACAATAGAAAGCCTAAGTCTTACTTTCGAACTTTTGGCTGTTTGTGTTACATTCACAATAATGGGAAATCTCAATTGAAAACTTTTGATAGTAAAACTGACCCTGGAATATTCTTAGGATATTCTGATGTTAGTAAAGCATATCGAGTCTACAATAAGAACTCTCATATTGTGGAGGTAACACCTCATGTTGTCTTTGACGAGTCTACTGTTGAGTACAAGTCACTAATGAAAAACAGGCAGAAAATTAGATGTCGACAGGAAGGATGAATGAACTACTTCTTGAAGATATCCTTATCTGGAATTCAAAAAGTGATGATGAAGAGATTAACACTTTACCCATTGCTGAAGAAGTCATACAACAAGGGGGAACAATACAATATGATCTGGATGTAAACAGATCACCAACAGAGAGCAATGAAACAGTCATTGCAGATGATGAACATTCTGGAAATCCAAATCCAGAAGCAAGAACAGATGATAATCCATTTCAAGCTTCATCAACATTACACACTGAATTTGAGGAACCAACAAATCAACCTGAACTTGAGATTTCAGATGAAGAGATGACTAGGAGAAGGAGATGGATACAAGATCATCCACCAGAAGGATGCATGGAGAAAGTGCACTGCTAAGTTGCTATGTCTCTCGCATTGAACCATCTGATGCACATGAAGCATTACAAGATGCAGATTGGATAACAGCAATGCAAGAAGAACTGAATGAGTTCAAGAGGAATGAAGTCTGGTATCTCGTGGACAGACCCAAACACCAAGGTGTGATTGGTGTAAAATGGGTGTTCAAAAATAAACGAGATGAGAATGGTGAAGTAGTCAGAAACAAGGCCAGATTAGTAGCTAAAGGCTATAATCAACAAGAAGGCATTGATTTTGATGAAACATTTTCACCCGTAGCCAGATTAGAAGCAATAAGGCTATTCTTAGCATATGCTGCTCACAAAAGATTCAAGGTATACCAGATGGATGTCAAAAGTGCATTCCTCAATGGTATCCTTGAAGAAGAAGTATATGTGGAACAACCACCTGGATTTGAAGAAGCAGACCCAAACCATAAAGTATACAGACTAGCAAAGGCACCTGGATCACGTTTATAAACTGAAAGATGAAGGTCTTGACCTTGGCGATCTAACAGAAGAACAGCTTCAGGAGGCTGTAGAGATGGTGATGATAGTACCTATCCGATATATGAACAAGATGTTTAACCGAGCCTTACTCGCACCAGAATTCAGGATCCTGCTTGAATTCGTACAGCGAATATTCTTGAACCACAATGGGTCTTATAACCAGGTTACCCCCAAAAAATTCAAGATCCTGGCTGCCATTGTGCTTAACCTACCGGTTAACTGGGGCAGGATATTATTCGATCTCTTGGCAAAGGAGACGAAGATGATCATGTTTGTTTAAGGAGGGAACCCTGGGATCGAGGTGAAGAGGAGCAGTTTAAGACACTTAACCAAAATCAGTTTCATGCTGGAATCCTTCTTCCCTCAGCACAAATGGGACTCTACTGTGGAGTTCAACACCAGATTGAAGTTTCCGAAAGACCAGCACCAGATCGAAATGTCAATGGGCATTTCCGCGAATTTGATTGCAATGGTGAAAGACCCTGTGTTTGTCAACACACTGATGGAGATGGGCAATTCTAACCCAATCTAGGTTCCTCCATCTGGTCCAGCAGAAAAATCCACAAAAACCAAGATTACAAAGGATAAACTAGCTGAAAGAACACCAACTAAGAGGGTAACAAGAAGGGCGAGTTCCATAGACACTGACACTTCAACTGCAGCCCAACCACCTAAACCAAAGAGGAGACGACTCCAAAAGTTATCTGACCCAGTGGAGGAAGTACAAGAGGAAGAAACTGTCATTCCTCACCAGGAGATCGATGAGGAAGACATTCTGATGACTGGACCACCAGAGGACGTGACCCCTATCTCATCCTTGGACCCCAGCAAGGATTTTTCTCCAGCTCGTACTGCAAGTCCATCATCTGATGAACGTTTAGAACAGATCGATGAGGAAGTTGAAGGTGAAGATGAATCAACCGATGAAGAGGAGGAAATAAAAAAGGCTGAGATTGTGGTTAAGATGCTTGAAACAGAAGCAGATCATTCTGTTCTTAGAACTTTCCCTGGGATACAGATGACCCCAGAAACCTATGACATAGCCCAACGGCTCAAGTTTCTGTTGCTCATAAAAGATAAAGAATTCTATGTTCTGGATGCTCTGCTTAGAACTAGATCCATACACACATTGAAAATCGAAGAGGCCACCCTACTCAAAATCTTCACTGCCTCTTCCATTTCTGAGCTGAGGGAGACATACTAACCAGACATCCTGGGATCACTTCAAAAGCACAAGGATCACTTCAAAAGCAGATTGATGATTCTAACCTCAACATCACGTCACTGCTTACACAAAAGATCGAGGCAGACAAGGAAGCCAAAGCAATGAAAGAAGAGATCACTTCCCTCAGGGCACTCATCAATATGATTGTTGATGATGTCGAAAAGGGGGAAGGGTCTGGGAAGGGAAAGAAGGCAGCAGCCATGAAAGGAAAGTTGATATCTGCCAAGCAACAGATTGCACCAACAACAGCACCAACACCAAACCAAACTAGTCCACCATCTATTCAAGCCCAGAAGGTGCCCATTTCTTCCTCCAGCAGATCAAGTCACTCCCAACCCCCAAAGAAAAAGAAACGCTCTGGATTTAGTTGGCCTTCTGCTCCCATCAGAACAACGAGAGAAGAGACCAACTGGGTCCCAGATCACTTAAAAGATGGGTGGGAAGGACTCAAAAACGCTTTCATCATGTGCCGATACTTTCTAAGGGAACCTGCATACATCGATGGAACACCCACCGAGGCTTTCAATCGTTATCTGGATTTGAATGACGCAAGTGACTTGGTAGAAGAGATAAGAAAAGCTGCTGCAAAGGCTAAAATCCAGATTACTGCCCCAGAGAAAGAGTTAAGATCATGCCCAACCATACCAGGGACTGATCTGCCTGACATGACCTTCTTGCTCACCTTTATAAACCAGCTCGCAGAGAACAGAGGGTATAAAGTTGATGCTGAAGACCCTGACTATATAAGGGTGAGAGAAGGAGTCTACGAGAGTGTGCAGTTTATCTCGGATGAAACCAGGGCAAAAATGAAGAAACAACAAGAGGAGAAAAGGAAGAGCAGATAGTTTTATCTTTTCACATCATTACAATCTGTAATTCCTGGTTTTGCCTTGATGTACTATAATCTGTCTGGGATCTTATATATGAAAGTTCTTTTGAAAGGTTCTGATGACAAACTCTTATTGTCCAGAACACATATAAACTGTTTTAAATCGTTATAACCTAATAACGAATATTAATCCATCTGGTCATCAAACCAGATCGCTCTCAAAAGAGTTACTAGGACATTATTGTAAAGTGTGGTTTCGACATCATCAAAAAGGAGAAAATTGTTGGGAACCCTAATATATTTAGTTTTGATGATGATCCTTCGAAACACACTTAGCTGTTTTTGAGTTTAAACTGTTCTACATGTAAAACAAATCACTAGATATAAAGTGAATCGTGTTATAGAACAGATTAGGAGATGACTTGAAATGTAAAGGAAACATTCCTATAGAAGTCAGTCTCAAAAATAGTATAGGATGAAGGTCAAGATTTCACGCCAAAAAGGAATCGACCTGCTGTAACAGACAGCGACCAGATCGATGAACAGATCGATATTTACAGCGAGGCACCAGATCGATAGAGCCATCAAACCACCAGATGACATCATCCTACACATCATATCATTTTTCCACGTCAAGATTGAAATCCATCCAACAGGGATTGGATAAAGAATCTTCGGTTGACACATAGAAGGAAAGAAACCATTGGCAATCTGCTTTCCATAAACTGAAGATTGAGTCAACGTTTCTACAAAGCAAGAAGAGATATGATGGACATTATTGATTTGCAATATACCATAAATCTCACGCCAATCATCAAACGGCTAGAATTTTCAATTCAATGCGTATATATATTTGAAGTTCAAATCTGGACAAAACATATAACGTACGCGAGCTATACCATCAAAATACATCCAAGTTATCAACTGTGATCCAGACTTAGAGCTTTAAGAGAATTGTGATTCTATATCATACCAACCCACCTCGATTCAAGTCTGTCTTATCGAGAGAAAGGAGATCACCCTACTAGCTAGTAGATTTCTAGTGGTAACGTAGAGGTAATCTATTTTAAAGGTACACGACCCTTATTTCGTACATAAGTATCTCTCTAGTTGTGATTGATACTTGTGACTCGTTCTCCACAAGTATAAACAAGCAGAGTATCCTAGTAGTGGATAATCTGGTCTAGTTTTGACCAGATCGTGGACGTAGGGATTTCCCGAACCACGTTAAACAACTGTGTTCTTTATATTTCAGCCTTTTACTTTCAGTTGTTTATTATTCTAACCATCTACACAATCATACACTCTGCATCTCAATCAATCTGCTTAACAATCTAGTTAATTCCTAAGGTTTTCTAATCAAGAGCACTCACTAAATCCACCATTATTCCGCACTCACAACGCTCAGAAAGTAACAAGATCACTCTTATTGTTAGCTAAGCGTTTTCACTAAGAGAGCAATCTGTTTGGACTAAACTGTTATCGATCTGTGTAACAATCTGTTTAGTCACCTACCGGGCAATTTCTTATACAGAATAGCCTGAACTCTCTGGTAATTTGTCAAGTAAACTGAAAAGTTTGTATTTGGTGTATTCCTCCCCCCCCCATACACCAAACCTTGCTCTTTCGGGACCAACATAGGTTTTCCTAGATCTATTCAAGTTGACCACGCAGGTTTTATCCCTGTGAAACAGAAACAATGGTCGTTTGAACCACTTCTCTGATACCACTTGTTGGTCCCGAAAGAGCAAGGTTTGGTGTATGGGGAGGGGGAATACACCAAATACAAACTTTTCAGTTTACTTGTTAAATTGATCAGAGAGTCCAAGCTATTCTTAAAGAAGAAATCGCTCGGCAGGTGACTAATTAGATCGATTAACAGATCGATACCAGAATTGTCCAAGCAGATTGCTCTCAGTGTAAACACTTAGCCAATAATAAGAGTGATCTTATTATCTTCAAAGTATTGTGTGTGCGGAAATATCACTACTAGAAAAACGCTCATACATGACATTAAATCCGTGTCATGTATGAGGGTAAAAGAATGTCAAATATGATGGTCTCATCTATTCCTCGCTCATAGATGACACTGAAAATGTGTGATGTATGCGCTCATAGATGACATTCTTTTATTACACGATGACACTAAAATAATGTCATCTATTTTATAATACATGACACAATATAATGTCATCTATATTAAAAAAAATGTCATTTATAAGCGAGAAGTTGACACATTTAAGTGCAATACATGACTTTTTCAGAATGTCATCTATAATTCATAAGATGACATTAATTTAATGTCATCTATAATCTGATAAATTTAACCATTTTCGTATTTTTTCATTAATTAACCTGTATTTAATAATTTTGGTTTCATCAATATATTTTACAAAATAAAACAATGCCAAATAGAGAATTCATACACGCACTAAAAATATTTATATGCATTAATTGTCTAATATTCAACTTCGTACACGGGTTAATATTTCAATCCACCTTAACTAATGTAACTTAAACTAGTACACGAACCCAAACTCGATCACCACCATATTTTGCATATCAACAAGCACGTGAATTCCTTCAACGGGTCGCACATAGCCATTTTCCAGAGGGCAGTCACTCTCTGTACAACAAAACACAAGTGGTTTTGCAAGTCTACGGCTAGGGGCATCAGCCTCGCTGTGGTATCCAACACACCTGCAGTAGAAATTTGACACCAAATGAGTATAGTAACAAGGGTGTTCCCAGAGAATATCATAATCTACACATACTAACCCTACAGTTGAAATTTAAAAAAAAAAAACTACAATAATGAAATGGGCTCACATTTTGCCAAGAGAAGACAAAAGCCAAGACATGATCCGCAAAAGACATTCATAAATGGACTGATGATTGAATTGACATTACCCTTATATATTAAAACATAAGACATGTAACATGTCTACTCAAAGCTCAAAGTCAAAAGAAAACTCTTGACTTTCCACTTCTTCACTTTCCACCATCCCCATCCTTTTCTTAGTTCGAGATCATCAGGTTGTCCTTCTATAGGTACAGGCCTCTCCAATATATTTAAGAAGAGAGTCATCCGGGCATTGAATACATTCGGATCAAATAACTGCTTCGGGATCTCCAACTACATAAAGAGTACCAAATTAGTTGGAGACATATTAGATAAGTAACTTAATGCATGGAATATCTTTTCTGGACTATGCAAGAAGTGGCTTAGTATGGTATTGGCATTCACAAAGAAATAAAACATCAAACGTAAGGGTTGCAAAGTTCTATTTATGAACCAACTGCCATTATAAACTGTGCATTATATTATTTGAAAAGAAAATGACTATTGAGTGGAAATAAGCAAGATCCCGTGCACAATATTGATGCACAAGCTTTTATTTTATGTCAACAATACCTGCAAAATGTTACCAGGCTAAAGAAAAAATGATCTGATAGAATAAACTGAAATAACAGCCTAAGAATTACATTTGAAGCAGGCCAAATGAACTTACGTAGATAGATGACCAGAATATTTTGCAGATCAGCTTCATCAAATCAACTACTTCAATCGTAGGGTTAACAATTTGAATAAGCCGGTTAAATATGTTCAGGAGATTAGGAAATGTTTCTTCGACAATGTGATTAACCGGTAATCTCTCATCATCTGATTTAAACCTGCAAATCACAAACAATCAGCAAACAGGCATGACTATGCCTGTGCAAGATTATGAAGTTACATATCATATTAAGGTATATCCAAAAAACACCATGCAAAATGAGCAAGAGATGACCCATATGTGTTACTTTACCAATATACCCATTAAAAGCAGAATAACAAAAGAAAAATGACGAACTTCCTTGTTTTCAACAAAATTGAGTATATAATAAATATTGGGTATTAAAATGAACTCACTCATATTTCCTGGAGAGAATCCTAAGAACAAATAAAGCTCCATAAACTTGCTGATCTTGTAAATTATGCTTCACCCAGAGTAAAAGAGCTGGCCATTGTTCTGGGTAATCTGCATGTACAATTATTTTCAAGCATTCATCCAGCTGTGCTCTGTTGAAATACAGGAATTTAAATTCTAAAGTTAGTAATTTAAACAATACTTCTACACCGACTTATTCAATCACCTCGGCTGCTTGGGCATAAATTCACTAATAATCAAAGTTTATCATAAAAAGTCATAGTTTAAGAGCACAGAGATCACCTGATTAACATGCTCAATCTACACACATGTGCCACTATGAAGATGCATTTTCTAAGGATTTGCCAAAAACTGATTTCCCTTTGACCAATAAGTAAATATCTGGAGAATAAGAGGTAATTGTACCTTAAAATTGGTGGAACTTGGGCAATAAAGTTCAGTATATTCTGTCTCACAACTTCCTTGTCCTCAGGCAAGATCTTTAATTGTTCACCTACAATAACATGAGTTAAGATATACTTTGGCCACCCTGTTTCGGTTCTTTGTAAGTTTGTAACAGTATCAGGTCTCTTCTTTAGCCAGTTCCTCGGGTATTTTTGACAAGAGTAGTAAAAACATATGCACTAAAACTCCTGGTAATAAATGCTCGACACATGTCCTATGGACAATATTTTAGAACTTTATGATACAACTATCAAAAAATTCCAATCCTTAGCATCATCATGTATAAATGACTCAAAAAAACACTAGTTAGTTCATATGCCAATATGTCAAGTAGCACTTTCAGGAGTCGTTAATAAATTTTCTATATACAACCTCATTCACCATTCCATATGTCAATGTACCTGAAAACCAAAAACAGTACTCCACTACTCCTAACAGGAAAAGATCCAGAAACCTTCTTTCTGGGGACATCCACTCGTAAATTCATAAATTTACCTGCTTCGTGAGGGTCCCAATATTTAGCAATGAAATTCTTGAAGGTAATATTTAGGTGCATTGTTTACAAAATTGAATAGTGGAGACATATCTAAAAATGCTGTGGAGAAGCTTGTACAATTATTCAATCTAAGTCCAACTAGAAATCTGAACACTTGACACATAGACACAAACTGAAATTCAGAACTTAGCTAACAAGTAGAGTTTTTTCCCAATCATTCAATTATTTTGTAAAGAGCAGAAACTTAGGGCTAAAACACAATCAAGAAAGTTTGATAGAATTTCAGAAAATAGATAATATAGAACCTGAAAATCTAGAAAGAGAGATAGATGGTAGAGTTTACCTATGGAGAAGAGCACCGGCGAGCTTTCCGCCGTCATACGAGAATCGAGAACCAGCGGCGGTGAGACGGTGGCAAGACTCTGCTTTTCGTCCTGTCCTGAGAAAGGGAGATGGAAGTTGAGAGAGATGGATAGAAAAGGGAGAAGATGGCGGTGAGACGGTGGCAAGACGATTTCCGTTGGGGAAGCAGCGGCGGAGTGCTATGGAGGGAGAAGTAAATTGAAGAAAGGAAAATTCGAGTGCGCGGGAGAAGTAAATTGAAGAAGAAAGCTGGGAAATTCACTAAGTGTGAGAATTAAGGGTTTATGATAATAAACTCAAATTAGGATAATAAACTCAAATTAGGCTAGAACAATTATTAAGTGTGAGAATAAAGAGGGTTTATGATAATAAATTCAAATTAGGATAATAAACTCAAATTTTAAAATCCACCTAATTAGGGAGAACCACTAAGTGGATTATTAAGTCTAAAAATTTTAAATAATGGGCTTATGATAATAAATCAAATTAGCTAGGCTAGAACAATTATTTTGATTGGACTAAGTATACATATAGAATTAATAGTATTATTTCTAATCTTAAAATTCTAAAAGAGTATTAATTAAATTAATACTGCATTATAAGAATTAATTTAGTATTTTAAACTTAGAATTTAAAATATTCCAATTAAATTATCTTGAACTATTATAGTACTCATTATTAAATTGATTGGGTGAAATTTGAAAATATTAAGGATTTAATAAATCAGGGAATGATTTAAAATCATGTGAGAATAACTATATAAATTACTAAGTACTCGAATACTAGTCGAATTAGAGACGTGAATAATTCACGAAATAATAGAATATTTCATTCTAAAAATAGACAAATTAAATCTTATACTCATAAGGAGTATCTCACCTCGTAAATAAGGTTCTAATTAATAATCATATATAGTGTTATTTTTTTTAAGTTTTCTATTTTACAAAAAACACTAATATACATGACATTTTTTAATGAAGTGTCATTTATATTAAATTAAAACACACACATTGATGACATTTCAATGATATTGTCATCTAATCAATAGAAAGATGACACTATACCATGACATTATTTAACAAAATGTCATCTATATTTTTCGTGACACTTCATACATCACATTTTTGTTTTTTAAATGTCATCTATGAAAAAAAAGCGCTCATAGATGATATTTTTTGAAAAAAATATCATCTATGATCAGTCATGTATGATCATTTTTCTAGTAGTGTATGGTGGATTTAATGAGTGCTCTTATTAAGAAAACCTTAGTAGTTAATCAGATCGTTAAACAGATAGATTGGGATGCAGATTATATGATTGTGCAAAAGGTTAGAATAATAAACAACTGAAAGTAAATATGCAGAAATATAAAGAACACAGTTGTTTAACGTGGTTCGGGAATTCCCTACGTCCACGATCTGGTCAAAAACTAGACCAGATTATCCACTACTAGGATACTTTGCTTGTTTATACTCGTGGAGAACGAGTCACAAGTATCAATCAATGCAAGAGAGATACTTATGCACGAAGTAAGGGTCGTGTCCCTTAACAACAGATTACCTCTACGTTACCACTAGAAAACTACTAACTAGCAGGGTGATCTCCTTTCTCTCGATAAGACAGACTTGAATCAAGGTTGGTTTGGTGTGATGTAGTATCACAGTTTGAAGCTCTTAGTCTAGTTCATAGGTTGCTTGAGAATACGTTGAAAATATAGCTCGCGTGCGTGTGTGTTAATCCAGACCATGGCTCCAAATATATATAGGCATTGAATTCAAAAATTCTAGCCGTTTGTTGATTGGCATGAGATTGATTTGTTGATTGCCAATCAATGATATCCATCATATCTGTTCTTGCCATGTAGAGAAGGTTGACTCAATCTTCGAGTTATGGAAAGCAGATTGCTAACGGCTTCTTTCCTTCTTTGTGATAGCCGAAGATTCTCTTTCCAATCCCTGTTGGATGGACTTTAATTTTGACGTGACAAGATGGTATGATGTGTAGGATGGTGTCATCTGGTGGTTTGATGACTCTATCGATCTGGTACTATGCTGTAAGTAACGATCTGGTCAGTGATCTGGTCGCTGTCTGTTACAATAGATCGATTCTTTCTTGGCATAAAGTCTTGGCCTTCATCCTACGCTATTTATAGAAATAACTTCTATATGAATAATTCTTTTACATGTCAAGTCATCTCCTTATCTGTTCTCTAACAGAATTTACTTAAAAAGTAGTGATCTGTTTTACACGTAGAACAGTTTAATACTAAAAAGACCTAAGTGTGTTTCGAAGGATCATCATCAAAACTAAAAAAGCATTTGGGTTCCCAACATTAAGTCAGTAAACAGCCGATACAGAGAATAATAATTAATTATTGCAATTTTAGCAATAATTAAATAAGCTTTCGTTTAAAATTCAGTTTGAAAATTCGACAGCTGTAGTAAAACCTACAATTTATGACTAATTTTATAATATATATAGAAGAGATTATTATGAAGATTTATTAGAAAAATACTATTTTAAAAAGAATTTATTCAGTTAATTCTATTTAGTATTTTAAAGTCTAAATAAGTTATTCAAACGAACTCAAAACCATGAATGGTCTGAACCAGTGAATTCTATGTGTTGAGACGAATCATCCAGTATCAATATCTCAAAACCCGAAAAGAAAAATCTAGAAGCTTCTAGAAGCCTCCAGAGAAGTGTGGAAAATTTGAGAGAATTAATTATTTAATTAAAAATATCTTATCAAACTAATCTAAAGAGGACTTCTCTCATTATTCATCATCTTCCAACATCTCCACCCAAATTTTCGTCACTATTCACACACACTAAAATTTTTTTTCTTCAAATCTCAAGAATTAAGCCAAAAATCAATACCAAATTGTGAGAAAATCATCCAATGAAGGTAAATATCCAATTTCTTCATGTTTTAGCTTGAAAAATGATGAAGAATTCCCTCTTTCACAGCATGAAAATTTCGTGCCCTATAGCTTGTTCATGTATGGTTTTGATTTTTAATTATGTTGTAGTAAATGGATCGTGTTGGTCCCGAAAGAGCTAGATTGTTGTATGGGGGGGGGGGGGAAAAAACCAATTCAAAATTTTAGGGTTTACTTGTTTTAAACTTAGGTATAAGGCTTAAGCACACTTAATAACTAAGATAGCTTAGAGTAGTAAAACAAATCTTCTTGTTAGGAAGATTTAATCTCACTCAAATAATGCCTTATGCGTGAAAACAGTAATCAAGAATAATAACAAAAAATTTAAACTTAATTAAAGTTGTGTGCGGAATATGATGGTTAATGCTCTTTTTAATGTGAAAAACGTTTTCTTTCTTGAAATAATTATTAACCAAGATTTATGAGCAAGAGTATGAAGAAGATGATGATGATGTAAAGAGAAAATAAAGAACGCAAGCAGTTAACGTGGTTCGGGATAAACTGTCCCTACGTCCACGGTTCGATCAAATCTAGATCGAAAACTTTACTAGCTCTCTCCTTTCTTTTTACTCGTTGAGTACGAGCCACAAGAATTATCAAATCTAGATAACTTCTTGTGAATACAAATCTTCTAAGAGTGAAAACTACAATCTTAGAATTTAACTGGATCAAATCTAGATCCTAACTTGGGTTTTGTAGGGATAAATATTCCAGAAAGTAAATCTTCAAAAACTGTAAACACTACAGAGAATTCTTGATGGTTGGAAACGTTTTGAGCGATGAGAGCTTGAAGATTTTAGCAGAGTAATTGCGGAATGATAGCTTGAATTCTTGTACTTCTTTCTGGAAGTGAAGGTGGTATTTATAGCCTCTTTGAAGAAACTATCCGTTGGAGAAGATGATGTCCTTCTTCATCGCATTAATGACTGCATTAAATGCATGGCAGTGTTGTTGAGACACGCGCTGTCAAATGAGAGTTGTTTCCACCTTTCACGCGATTTCCCAGTGTATTTCCATACTGGGAATGATTCACCGTATTGGAGTTTTGATATTCTCGTACTACATTCCTTAAAGTATGCCGTTGATGTGACAATACACAGAGTGGTTGACTTGTGACAAATTTAGGTATGTCGGCAGTCCACCGTAGTTATTGTGAGGAGCAGCTTGATCTTGATGGAATGACAACTAGCTGTTCTTTGTGTTGAGCTTCCATCTTACTGTACCTCTATCTTGTGTGATGACGAGATTGTTTTTGATGCAAACGATCTGCTGCTTGAGATGACAGCGGGTTGTATTCATTTGGAACGAGTTGCACATCCTCTAGTGATGAAGGAACGATCTGTTGCTGGTATTGGGCTGCGAGCTGAACTTTTAGAACGAGCTGCTCAACTACTTGTAATGATTTTACAAGTATGTTTGCTATAGCTAACTTTAGTCTAGAGAACCAGATCGTTATAAGTATGTTTGAAACTTCAAACTACTTTTACATTTGTGATCAGTTGATAGATGAACTAGAAGTCTAAACCAAAAACAAGTATAAATGACAGCGAGCTGCTACTATGTGAAGCAGATCGTTATTTAATATAAGAAAACGATTTGTTCTCCATATTCGGAGCCAGCTGTCTTACATAAAGAAATACTTGTTATGAAAACAATCATTGTGTCCAGGCTATCTTACTAGAATAAGACAGATCGTTATTTACCATAAAACTATCTGCTTCTTTTACACTTAAGATATACCTTAATAGATAACAATGACTACCTGGTTTCTAATAAACAAGACATCAAAGTAGAGTTTCGAGAAACATCATCAAAACAAATAAATTCATGGGGTTCCCAACAAATTCTCCCTTTTTAATGATGTCGAAACCACATTAAAATTTTCTTTTAAATGCGAAGTTTTAATATTAAAGGCACTTAGAGAGCATAATAATAAATTGACAATCATAAAAACATTGCGTGGACAAAGAGATATTGTCATCAGGTTGTTTTTCAAAATAAGCTTTACTTTATTGACATAACAGCGTTACATGTACATTTTGCATTTTTAACAGTTTGCTGCTAAATCAAAAAGCAATAAATCTTCATGGTTGAGGAGGTGGTTGGCTTTCCTTTTCTGTAGATTGAGATTGACGCCTTTGTAGATCTGCCAGCTGTGCTCTCCTTCTTTCCACCATCTCCCTTTGCCTTAATTCCGATGGCACTCCAAAACTTGCGTAGATCCCATTAAAGATTCTTCGGTAGTCTTTATTATTGAAATTAATGGGATAATTCATCATTTGAGCAGAGCGGTTGATAGCATTCAAAACAGCAGTATGGTTAACTTCTGTGGTTCCCGGTATCCTTGGATACAGAAGGGTTGTCTTTTTAGGAGCTGTGAGAGGAGTGTTCGTCATTGCCGACTGTCGGTAGAGATATTCAATGAACAATTGGTTCTTGTGTTGGGAAAGAAATTCACGAAACAAGTTGTGCACTGAACCTCCTTGAACATCTTGGTCCATGAGATAGTAATGATGCATTATAAACTCCTTGACCAATTTATTCCATTGGGTAGCCTTCTTAGAATGAATCCATGTCAAGTTTTGAGGCTCCGTTAACTGGAATTTTTTGAAGAATTTGAAAATAGGATTTGAAGGTTCATCTTCTTCTTCATCCGGAGATTCATCCTTATCATCTTTGGCTCCAGTCTTTCCTTGACTTAGCTTTTCCGCCCTCCATAACTTTCTGAATTCGGGATCAGCGATCTGCTCCGCTTTATACCCATCTAGAAACATCTCTTCTTCCTCATCAGCCTCCGACATTACTTTCTTTCCTTTTCGATCTGCTGCCTGTTTGGCTTTCTCTTCTTTCTTGCGTTTTTCTTCATTTTCTTTTTGAAGCTGCTTGGCAGTTAGTTTCTTCTTTTTAGGGGCAGCAACTGGTTTCTTTTTGTGTTGAGCGGAGGGGGCAGCGGGCTGGACAACCTTCTTTCCTTCCCCCTTTTCGACATCATCAAGAAATTCTTTGGAAATTATGAGTCGGAGGGAGGCAATTTCATCATGGAGTGCTTTGAACTTGGCTTCTGAGTCCTCTTTATATTGTAGGAAAGTGGAGATGTTTCCATTTACCTCATTGAACTGCTTGGAGGCATCCTTGATATGAGATTCAAAATTAACAGCCAGCTCGCTGTGAGCAACTTTCATGTTGGTAATGGACTTGTTAATTTTGAAGATTTCATCCCCTGTGGCTACGTCAGTTTCTTGTAGGGCTTTGGGCAGCTGGTTTTGGAGTAGTGCAGGCAGAACGTTTTTAACCACGCTAGGAATCGTGGTAGTCTCCATCTCCTCATATTGGTGTTCTACATGCTTTTTGACTTCCGCTACCATCCTTCCTCCAGCTTCATTCATCTTTGTCTCGAATGAGGTGGCCTCTTGTTGGAGAACAACAATCATTTTGTTTGTTTCTTCTTTGAACTTGTCAAACACTTCGCGATCGTTGTCCAAGTCTTTATGTAGCTCGCTGGAGAGCTTGGAGTGAGCGAGCTGGACATTTTTTTCAACAGTTTGTAATGCCCTCTCTGCAGCGGAGAAAACGAAGTTGGCCAACGCAGCAGATCGGTTGTTAATTCTTGCATGAATGAGCTCATTGAGTTGATCTGCTGACATGTTGGGTCCAAGTCCAGTCGAGAGTAAGTCCTCCAAGGTGTGTGATTGGAAGCCATCTAGAGCAGTGCCGTGAGTGAAGATTTCTTCAATAGGTTCGTCAGCGGCTTCAACTTCATAGGGTGTGGCAGATGGTTCCAATATTGGTGCTGCTCCCTCCATCACAGCAGATGGTTCTTGAGAAGCGATCTCGACAGTAGGTTTGGAAGTAGTAGAATCACTAGGTGTTGGTCCCGAAAGAGCAAGGTTTGGTGTATGGGGGGGGGGAATACACCAAATACTAACTTTTCAGTTTTACTTGACTATTTATAAGAGAGCTCAAGCTTTTCTACACAAGAATTTGCTCGGTGGTGACTAACCAGATCGATATACAGATCAGTAGCTGGTTTAGTCCAAACAGATTACTCTCTTTGTGTAAACACTTATCAGATAATAAGAGTGATCTTATTACCTCCTGAGTGTAGAGTGAGTGCGGAATAATGGTGGATTAATGATTGCTCTTGTTTAGAAAACCTTAGAATATTAACCAGATTGTTTAGGAGATTGATTGAGATGCAGATGGATGATAGTGCAGAAAGATAGAATAAACAACAGAAGATATAAAGAATGCAGGAATGTAAAGCACACAATTGTTTAATGTGGTTCGGGAAATCCCTACGTCCACGATCTGGTCAAAACTAGACCAGATTATCCACTACTAGGATACTCTGCTTCTTTATACTCGTGGAGAACGAGTCACAAGTACCAATCACAACTAGAGTGATACTTATGCACGAATGAAGGGTCGTGTCCCTTTACAACAGATTACCTCTACGTTACCACTAGAAAACTACTAGCTAGCAGGGTTATCTCTTTTCTCTCGACAAGACAGACTTGAATCGAGGTGGTTGGTGTGATGTAGAATCACAGAATGTTGAAGCTCTAAGTCTGGAATGCAGAAAACTTGAAGGATAATTGCAGTATAGCTCGCGTGTGTTCTCTGTTTTTCCAGATTGTTGTCTTCAACTATATAGGCTTTGAATTTTTAAATTCTAGCCGTTGTTGATTGGCGTGGGATAGATGGTATATTGCCAATCAATGGTTTCCATCATATCTGTTCTTGCCATATAGGAAAGGTTGACTCAATCTTTGATTTATGGAAATCAGATTGTTAACGGTCTCTTTCCTTATAAGTTTAACTCGTAGATCATCTTTCCAAACCCTGTTGGATGGACTTTGATCTTGTCGTGGCAAGTGTATATGATGTGTAGGATGATGTCAGCTAATGGCTTGATGACTCAATCGCTCTGGTTCATCGCTGTAGGCATCGATCTGGTCGCTGTCTGTTACAGCAGATCGATTCCTTTGGGCGTGAAATCTTGACCTTCATCCTATTCTAAGTTGAGAATGACTTCTATAGGAACATCTCCTTTACATTTTAAGTCATCTCCTAATCTGTTCCATAACAGAAATCATCTTAACCATAGTGATCTGGTTTTACATGAGGAACATATTAGTGCTAAGCTAAGTGTGTTTCGAGATACCATCATCAACACTAAAATCTTTAGGGTTCCCAACACTGGGCTTCTCTTTCTCTACAGATTTTTCTTCGAAGTTGAAGATATCATCAAAATCACCAGATTGAAGGTCCACTACAAGGTTGTAGAAATCTTGTTCGCTTGTATAGAGGGGAGCAAGATCGACATTGAGAGTGGCAGCCTCCTCTTTCATCTTGGTCAAGACATATGTGCGAAAATACTGTCGTGCGTCAGGGACATCAAGAAATCCAAAGTATTTAAGCAGCTTGCTTTCTTCGGCTTTTAAGTCGCTGATTGAGAAACGAAGTAGTATTGCCTCCAAGATGTAAAATTTGCAGTCGCGAATTTACAAATATGTTTGGAAATATTGAGCCATGTCGAACGTGGTCGGAGTTAGACGAATGTCAGGCAGCGATTTAAGCACCAACTCAGTGACCTTTTCTTGCAGCTGCTGGAAGAGTAATTGAGCTCCTTTCAGTCTGTCCTCAATATCAGCAGCGGGCTGCTCGTGTATGTTAATTTCCACTTCATCTTCATGAATTTCCGGAGTAGATGGCTCCTTTACTTGATCAACTGTCGCGTCCAATTCAGCTTCCAAGTTGCGAGCAGTAGATTTACTCTTTGTTTTCCTTGGCTTCTGGGTTCCTTTGGCAGCAGCTGGTTTGGGATTACCAGCTGCCTTCCTCTTAACAGGTTGATCCGCTACCACTTATTCTTGTAATTGTGCTGCAGCTGCTTCACCTATTGTGGGTTTCTTAGTCGGAATAATCCATTCGGGATTCGATTTTCCGACCCGAATTAGTGCTTGTTTAATCTTTTCATCTGTGACCTTCAGAACAATTTGAGACGCCACCCCCAAGGACATCTCCATCTGATGTCTTGTCCTTGGTAATATCCAATCTTTGCTGAAGTCGACAGATTTGTGCCATTTATCCTTCTGGAAGAAGCCAGCTATGATTGAGTTGAGTTTGGTGGAGAGGCGAAGAGGTCGTTTGATGGTCAAACTGGTGCAATTTCCATCGCTGTCTTGACGAACATCGATCTGCTGTTCTTCGTAAACAATGAGTTTCAGCAGCGATCTCGCCCAATTAACCTTTAGGTTGAATAGAACTGCGGTCATAACCTTGAGTTTCCCTGCAGTCACCGAATCGTAAGTTCCTTGGTGTCCAAGAAACACTTTTTGGACAAAATCCAGAAGAAGACGATAGCAAGGTAGCATCAGTGATCTGTTGAATGCCTTTCCGGTCTATTGGAATGGTTGAGCAAGGATTATGTCTAGAGTTCTCTGGATCTGGTCATCAGAAATTTCTTCAATTACTATGTCCCCTTCGTCAGTCAAGTGATAAGTTTGTAGAATCAACTCAATTACGGTGGTTCGAACATTGTCCTCTTTGGCTTTTCCAACTGGGATCTTGACAGTATATTCCTCGCGATCATCCACCATCCACGAGCAGTAAAATAACGCTATTTGTCATGTAAGAAAATAGTCTGGTTCCGCAGTAATGATCTTGTGGAACCCTAGATAGAGATGCAACCAGGTTAACAAAGCGTTATATGATGACAAAGTGTGGATATACCATACGATGAAGATTAAATCATAAGCATATGCACATACAACATAATGGACACATAGATAAGTAAAGCATGATATGTGAAGAGCATGAAGAGTAAGCAAGCATATGAGGTATTGAAATCCATTTCATGTTTTTCAAGAGTTGTAACCTTTGCAAGCCTCGATTTTGCTAAATAAGACATCTAGGGTTCGATACCCATGATGCACGAGTACAGCATGAGGCTCAGGTGACAATTTCGCCTCAATTGAGTGCAGCATCTCCGATAAAGAAATCGGAGGTGTTTGTGAAGAAGAACTTGCTTCAGAAGCAGCCATTTTGTGAATGATTGTAATGATTTTTGAAACAAGAACCGAAGATTTGCAGGTGAGCTTAAGTACAACAATGGCGGTTTAGGTTTTATGAGAGGGAATATTTGAAAGTGTGAGAAGAACAGTCAATCATTCATGTATATATATGTAAACAATGAACGGACCAGATTGATCCTTAGAAATGAGAAACAAGTAACAGTTAAGATTACTCCCTGATTTAATTATTTGCCGCCTAAAAGTCGAAAGAAGTCCATACGCCATCAAGTTTCATTCATATGGTAGTCACATCATTGTCTCGAAACTCCAATCGAGGTCTGCATAATTAAATTAAATGCACTTTATCCATCACCTTTTTCTGACACACAGGCGTTTGAAATTACCTAGTGATTAATAGTATTTATAAGCAATCATGAGACATAAATAATTCAGGAGTTGGAGAAATAGATGTATTAGATTCCCCCTTGATTAATGCTCTAGTAGATCGTTTTGTGTTTGAACGATCTGCTCTAGTTGATGATAACAGCTAGCTGCGATTTTTCACTTTGTGTAACTTGCGGCTGTTGTTAACAGATCGTTTTCATTCTTTCAACAATCTGTTGTTGACTACTAAGGGAAGTAGAGCCAGATTGTTTTCATCTCTTGAACGATCTGCTATTCTTAAGCAGTTGGATATTTTCACGCAACTTGCTGCATTTGTTGATAAATAGCTGGTCGTTTTTCCTCTTTGAATGATCTGCTCCGTGTTTTTAACTAAACAAGCTATTAATTTTAAAAGTAAAGCAGCTTGTCTTTACTTTTGAATTCAAAACACAATTTAGCAGTACATGAATATTGGTAAATATGTAGCTTAAAATTGAAGATGTGATAACAGATGGCCTTTTACCACCAGCTAGCTGTTATCAACACTTGTACCAATTTCAAGGTTTATCAATCCTAGTTTTCCACAAAGCATTTTGAATCTGTCTTCGGGTAATGCTTTTGTGAGAACATTAGCTCGCTTCACATCCGTATGAATTTTCTCTATCTTGATGTTCTTCTTTTCAACGTGATCACGAATAAAGTGATGACAAACATCCACATGTTTACAGCGAGTGTGTAGAATAGGATTTTGAGTGATGGCAATTGCGCTGGAGCTATCACAAAATATTGGTACATCATCCAAGTAGACTTCATAGTCCTTTAGTTGTTGTTTGATCCACAAGATTTGTGCTGTGCAACTCCCTGCAGCCATGTACTCTGCTTCTGTTGTTGAGGTTGCAACTGAAGTTTGCTTTTTAGAAAAACACGAGATGAGCTTGCATAATCAGAATCAGAATGTGGATTTTCTATCAAGTTTGCAACCTGCATAATCAGAATCAGAGTAACCAGTTAATTCAAAGTTATCATCACAAGGATACCATAAACCTATTTCAATGGTTCCTTTGAGATAACGCAATATTCTTTTGGCTTCTTCCAAGTGGGATTCCCGTGGACTAGCTTGATACTTAGCACAAACACCAACAGCAAAAGTAATATCAGGTCGACTTGCAGTTAGATATAAAAGTGATCCGATAATACCACGATACTGTTTTATATCCGTTGTCTTCCCAAGTACATCAGGACCAATCTGTCCATTAGTTTGCAATCTTTAACTCCAAACTTTGTGATGAGATCGTTGATATTTTTGGATTGATTGATTAGGATCCCATCAGCAGATTGTTTGACTTGTAAACCTAAGAAAAAGTTCATTTCTCCCATCATTGACATCTTGTACTTGTCCTGCATTAGCTTGCTAAATTTGTTACAAAGGAATTCAGATTTGGATCCAAAAATGATATCATTAACATAAATTTGGACTAAAAGGATATAGTCTTGGACTTTGATGGTGAATAACGTCTTGTCTACTGATCCTCGCTTGAATCCCGATTGAAGTAGGAACGTGGACAGTGTTTCATACCAAGCTCGAGGAGCTTGTTTTAGTCCATATACTGCTTTAGCTAATCTGTACACCTTGTTTTAATCTTCAACTTCAAACCCAGGTGGTTGTTCCAAGTAGACTTCTTCTTCTAGAATGCCATTTAGAAATGCACTTTTTACATCCATCTGGAATACTTTGAAACGTTGGAAAGCTGCATAAGCAAGAAACAATCTGATAGCTTCTAGTCGTGCCACGGGTGCGAATGTTTCATCAAAGTCAATTCCTTCTTGTTGACAATATCCCTTGGTGACTAGTCTTGCTTTGTTTCTTACTACTCCACCCGTTTCATCTCTTTTATTCTTGAATATCCATTTGACTCCAATAACACCTTGATATCTCGGTCGATCTACCAAGTACCATACATCATTTCTCTTGAATTCATTTAACTCCTCTTGCATGGCATTGATCCAATCTGTACTTTGCAAGGCTTCTTCGATGTCCTTTGGTTCGGTGTGAGCAAGATAGCAGCTTAGTAATGCGCTTTCTCCATGCATGCGTCTCGTTTTGACTTTATCCATCGGGTTCCCAACAATGAGATCAGATGGATGGCTATCTATCCATTTTTTTCGTCTTTTCATTTCATCCTCAGATACTTCGATTTCCATTTCATCGGGTGGATTCTCAAATTCGGGATGATCTATGGTAGGCACATTAAGGAGGTCGTTAGTATTTAAATTAATATTTGATACTTCATTTACCAAATTTTGAACAAATGGTTATTGAGTTGAGGGAGTGGGAGATTGAGTGTTTTGTTCATTAACAGATGGTTGAGAACATTCATGTGAAGTTCCCCCTTCATTTGTTCCCCCTGGATGACATAGTTGTTCATCTGTTCTCTCTTGCTGTGACTTTTCCATAGTTGGTTGATTGTTTGTTTCTTCATCTTCATCTTTTCGTGGACTCCATAATAGAGTGTCGTCGATGAGTCTATCTGTGGAGCTTCTCAATGTTGAGTGAGAGAGATTATCTTTTGAAGAAGAGGAGCTATCTGTCCCTGAGACTTCAAAATTAGATTCATCATAAACAACATGTGGGGTTACTTCCACAACAAAGGTTCTCTTATTAAAAACTCTATAAGCTTTACTGATTTCAGAATATCCTAAAAATATTCCTTGATCACTTTTGCTATCAAAGGTTTTTAACTGAGTTTTTCCATTGTTGTGGATGTAACATTTACAGCCAAATGATTTAAAGTAAGAAATTCTAGGCTTTCTGTTATTCCACAGTTCATAAGGAGTTTTCCCGTGGCGTTGCGTGATGATAAATCGATTTTGTGTGTAGCAGGTGGTATTGACTGCTTCTGCCCAGAACTTCTTTGGGGGGTTGATTTCATTTAACATAGTTCGGGCAGCCTCTTTGAGTGACCTGTTACGCCTTTCCACAATTCCATTTTGTTGTGGAGTTCGAGCTGCTGAGGTTTGATGTTGAATTCCCATTTTTGAGTATTATCCTTCGATCATATGATTGATGAATTCAGTTCCACGATCAGATCGAATGGTGATGATGGATGTCTCCTTTTGATTTGAGAGTTTGTTGAGAAGGTCAGGTAGTTTCTCTAGAGTTTCCGTTTACACTTAATGGAGATATTGGTCCAAAAAGGTCCAAGTGTAGAAGTTCCAAAATCCTTGACGTGGAGTGAGCTGCCTTTGTGTGAAATGATGCTCTTGTTTATTTTCCTGCTTGGCAAGCTTCGCATACATGGTCCTTATCATAGATTTCAGTAGGTAGACCTTCGACCAGTTTATCCTTGACCAGCTTGTTGATTGATTTGAAGTTGAGGTGGCTTAAGCGTTTGTGCCATAGCCAGCTGGTTTCTGTACTAGATTTTGTTACTAAACAGGTTTCAGTTTGATCACTCCATTGTACGATGTACAACCTGTCCTGCAAAATTCCAGTAAGAAGAATTTCTTCTCCTTCTATGTTCTTGACAAGACATTTGTTAGCAGTAAATTCTACTCTCTTGTTATTAGCACAAAATTGACTAATTGAGAATAGATTGTGATTCAAACCTTCAACATATGATACATTGAGAATAGTAGTGTTACCAACTTGAAGGTCACCATAGCCCTTTGTGTATCCTTTTGAATTTCCTCCAAAAGTAACATTTGGTCCATTGCTCTCCTTGTAGTTGATTAACAAGTCTTTGTTGCAAGTGATATGTTTGGAGCATCCGCTATCAAGTATCCACACCGCACCCCGAGCTGTGTGCTTTCTTCTACTCGATCTCCTATCCTGCAAAGAAAGATTATTTAGCTACCCTACTGAATGAGGGTGTTTTGTTAGGAGACAACGTTCCTTTTGGAACCCAAATTTATCTAATAATAGTGACATTTTGCGATGGTCTAATTTGTTTTCCACTGAAGTCAATGTATACTATTTTCTTCTTAGCAGGAGGTTGAATAGATACAGCTTGATTCTTAGGAGCAGATGGTTTAAAGGGTGTCACGCCCGCTTTCTACTAATTCTAGTAAAGTCGGGAACATGACCAATGAAAGGAATAAATAACAAGAGAAAGACGATAAATATTCTTTTCATAACATAAGGTAAGGACTTATCCCATAAATCGGGAAGTCAGAGTCATAAGCTCGTTACATTACATAACAGAATTTAGAGTTTAGTTTCGGATCTATTACATAAAAGTCTAGCAGTGGAAAAATGCAGGATCGCGTAATAAAATTTCTACGTGTATGAAGACACGTAGAACCCCCAAGAGTCAGCTACTATGGAGTTCGACAAAAGCACGACATAGCACCCCCGTCTTCTTCATTCTTAACCTGCACGTTTAGAAATACATGCAGGGCTGAGTACAAATTGTACTCAGTAGACACGTGCTGAAATCGCACACGTACGTATATAACTGTCAAGCCATTCGAGTGAATCATAGGGATTTTGTCTCTAAAGCACCTATGTTCACAAAATCATTTCTTGAGAAAATTCTAGTTTGACTGCAGTCCTAGTTCTTTGTATTTAACCATATCTGAAGTTTCTATGTGCCGGGGAAGTGGCCACTTCCCACAGACACTTGACCGGTCAACTTTTCGCTGACACACAGTCCATTGTGTACACTAGTTCGAGTGGAGACGCGAACCAACTGGAACCCGAATTCGATTATCATATAACAGATAGGCATCATACATAAATCAAAAAACTTTATGGCAAGACAGTGCTTTTTAAAATATCTCATTTCATTTGAAAGCATAACACACATATATTTTCATAGGGTAAGAAAAGCCTACCTGAATGGTCTCGATTGGTGTTTGCCTTGTTCTTGTGATGCGGATCCGACCTCTCGTCGAAACCTTTAATATGAATCTCGAGTGAGATATATTACTCGAGTATATCAAATAAATTCCAAGTGCAAGGAATTACTATCCTTGGTTATCATGAGAGTTTATTCTTGGTCTTTAAGGCTCGATTAGTACACGAGTCTAGGAGTTGTATTTCTAGATAAGTCGTTTGATGATTACCTAGTCACTTTATGATTTGAAATTTCTTTCCTCTTCAATTACACGAAGTAATGTAGTCTTAGGAATGTTCAAATTTTACAGATTGATTTCGTTTGGTTCGAGGTATTTTGGATTGGTTCGGGGCTGGTTCGAGGTCGTCCGGGGTGGTTCAAGACGGTTCTGGGTGCTTCAGAGCCTGCTTGAGGCTGTTCGAAGTCGTTCGGGGTAGCTTGAAGCCGTTCGGGGCCTGCTCGGGGCCGACCGAAGCTGTTCGGAGTCGTGAGGGGCTGTTCGAGGCTGCTTGAAGCCGTTCGGGACCATTCGGGGCTGTTTCAAAGTTTGTCCGAACTGTCCGAGGCTAGTGCGAGGATGCTCACGGCTGTGCAGCAGCCGTGCACCACTGCTTCCTAATTCGCTAGGTATTCTATTATTTCTCCTTCTTTTATTATGCAGATTATAGATTAGGATACGGCGCATATCAATATTCATCTAAGCCTTAGATGTGTTCTATTTCTATGTAAATGTCATGCTCTTCTTATGTTCAAAGCTACAGCACCTAAATTCAGAGCTTAAGCAGTCTAAGTTCATTCCAAAACTGTTATGTTCATGATATATGTGTATTTCTAAGTCCAGTTTTATGAGGCGTAAAATAAATGTTAGAGCTTGAAGTCCTTACCTCCAAGCTGTCTCTTTCCCTCTCGCGCAGCGTTGCTGCTGTTACTTCACTTCTCCTGGTTTTCCCTAAGTTCTAATTTCGGCAGCGTTTTAGTGTAATTGATATTTGGGTGTGGTTTAAGTTAAAATCCTTCCCCTTTATATAGAGGCTTAAAATCCCTATTCTGTACAAATCCTTATGCACTTGCCTATTACTTTGGATTTGCAGACACGAGCAATTGGTGGAACTTGAAGGGTCACTGTGCAGCTAGGCTTTGTAGGGAGCAGTTTGCACGCTAGCTTCTGTTTTATGGAGAATCTAAACAGTTGCATGCTAATGCTTTGCTTTTTTTTCTGATTTATGGATTATGATTCTTTTGCTTATTCATCTACGCTAATGCCCTTTTTTTTTTTTTTTTGATTTATGGAGTCTCTAAACAGAATCTGCACAGTTGTACACTCCTTTCCATAGAACAAAATCTGAACCATTATTATGTCTTATGTATATATATTATATGTATTACGTATGTTTCTATATATATATATAGTACATCTTTATTTCCCTTTGGATTTGTTATAATTAACTAAATCAATTTGTTTATATTTTGGTAGACCAATTTCTTAGGCCCAATATAAATAGGCCTCGATAGCATTCCATGTACATGGCCTATTATTACAATTTCCTTAATTTACATACTTAAATAAATCCCAATAGATAGTATTATTTACTCCAGCAAACAAATGATAAATATATGGATTGAGTTAAATTACATTTTTTTTTTTGACCATACGTTCGGAATTTGCTTGCTAAGTGGATTATTATTACACTAATTATTACTAATCACACTTCTCATTTTAAGCAAATAATTATCAGTATTAATTTAATACTAAGAATGGCACTAATCATATTAGGCATTAATCACCCTCAATGGACCTCCTTGTAAATGTAATCAGATTAAGTGACGACATTAACTATTAAATTACTACAATGTTCGTTATTCACAAACTGTTATCAAAATTTGGTCTCATAAATTTAATCCAAGTACGAGAAATTTGGGAAATTTTAAAGCTTAAGAAAATTTATTTAGGATCAAAAGACGGGATATTACATTCTACCCCTCTAACTAAAAATTTCGTCCCGAAATTTGCATATCCTCGTCAAATAGCTCTGGGTACTTTTCTCTCATCTTATCTTCGAGTTCCCAAGTGGCTTCTTCTTGCCCATGGTGCCTCCATAATACTTTTACTAGATTTATTGACTTGGTTCGGAGCTGTTGAACATTCTTGTCCAAAATAGCTTCGGGTTTCTCCTCATAGCTTAAGTCGGGGTTAAGAATCATCTCTTCTTGGTGAATGACGTGTTTTGGGTCAAACACGTATTTCCTGAGTTGGGATACGTGGAAAACGTTATGCACGTTCCCAAAGCTCGGTGGTAACGCCAGTCGGTACGCTACCGATCCTATCCTTTGCAGGATTTCGTAGGGTCCTACGAAACGGGGCCTTAGTTTTCCCTTAACACCGAATCTAATGATTCCTTTAGACGGAGATACTTTCAAGAAAACTTTATCTCCCACCTCAAATTGTAGTTCAGTTCTGCGGGTGTCGGCATAGGATTTCTGTCTATCTTGAGCTTCCTTAATTCTTCCTCGGATTTGACGAACAATTTCGATCATTTCACTAACAGAATCAGGACCCACTATTGCTCGCTCGCCGACTTCATCCCAATAAAGCGGCGATCGGCACTTTCTTCCGTACAGGGCTTCGTACGGCGCCATTTCTATTGTTGCCTGGTAGCTATTGTTGTAGGCAAATTCTATCAAGGGTAGTACTGCTTCCCAGCTCCCACCTCTGTCGAGAACCACAGTTCTTAACATGTCTTCTAGGGTTTGAATCGTTCTTTCTGACTGTCCGTCAGTCTGTGGGTGGAAGGCAGTACTGAAGTTCAGCCTCGTGCCTAGTTCTTTTTGCAGGCTCATCCAAAATCTGGATGTGAACTTCGAGTCTCGATCTGAGGTAATCGTTACTGGTACGCCGTGGAGACGTGTAATCTCACGAACGTACAGTTGGGCTAACTTATCCGATCCATAGGTGATCATTATTGGTATGAAATGAGCACATTTCGTGAGTCTGTCCACAATCACCCAGATAGAGGTGTTTCCACGCTTGGACTTAGGCAATCCAGTCACAAAATCCATAGCGATGTGCTCCCACTTCCATTCCGGGATTTCTAAAGGTTGTAGCTTCCCATAGGGTCGCTGGTGTAGTGCTTTGACTTGCTGACAAGCTAGACATCTTTCCACGAAGGACGCTATGTCTCGTTTCATCCCTTCCCACCAGAATTTCCTCTTCAGGTCACGGTACATCTTTGTACTCCCGGGGAGAGCGGTGTAGGGAGTGTCATGTGCTTCACTCATGATTATCTCCTTTATTTCTGGATCATTCGGAATGCATAGCCTTCCCTCGAAAATGATGGCATTATCGGCTCCTTCTTGATAATTCGGGGTTTCGTTCTTTCTCACTTGGAGTCTGATCCTTTCTAAAGCCTCGTCTATCCTCTGTGCCTCCAGAATCATGTTCCGTAAGTCGGGCTCGACTACTAGAGTAGCAAGAATTCCTTCTACGGTCTCGGGGGGTGGTAGAACTTCTAAGTTCATTTTGCTGAGCTCCTTTATGAGTTCCGCCTCTCGGGTGAGGAGATAAGCCAGTTTTGAAGATGCTTTACGACTCAAGGCGTCGGCTACTACGTTAGCCTTACCCGGATGGTAGTTTATACCACAATCGTAATCCTTTACTAGTTCAAGCCATCTCCTCTGTCTCATGTTGAGATCCTTCTGCTCGAAGAAATATTTGAGGCTTTTATGATCTGTGAAAATCTCGCACCGAACTCCGTAGAGGTGGTGCCTCCAGATTTTTAAGCCGTGTACGACGGCAGCTAACTCCAGATCGTGGGTAGGGTAATTGAGCTCGTGTGGTCTGAGCTGTCGGGATGCATAAGCTATCACCTTCCCGTCTTGCATCAGTACTCCTTGTGGGGTTCTAGGACTGTGAGCACAGGAGCAGTGGTCAATTTCTCCTTTAGCAGTTGGAAGCTAGCCTCGCATTCTGGCGACCACTTGAATTTGATCCCTTTCTGAAGGAGTTGAGTCATTGGTCTGGCTATTTTGGAGAATCCTTCGATGAATCTCCGATAGTACCCTGCTAACCCTAAGAAACTTCTGATTTCATTAGGGGTTGTGGGTGCTTTCCATCCTTGAACTGCTTCCACCTTAGCGGGGTCTACCTTAATTCCTTCTGATGACACAATGTGTCCGAGAAAAGCTACTTCGTTGAGCCAGAACTCACATTTACTGAATTTAGCATAGAGTTTCTCGCTCCTAAGGGTTTCCAAGACGGTTCTCAAATGATTCTCGTGTTCGTCTCCATTCTTAGAGTAGATCAGAACATCGTCTATAAATACCAGGACAAATTTATCAAGGTATGGGTGGAAGATGCGGTTCATCAGGTCCATGAACACGGCGGGTGCATTAGTCAATCCAAACGGCATCACTACAAACTCGTAGTGTCCATAACGGGTTCGGAAGGCCGTTTTGGGAACATCTTCTGTTCGGATCCTTAGCTGGTGGTAACCCGATCTCAGATCGATCTTTGAGAAGACGCTTGCTCCTTTCAGTTGGTCGAACAAGTCATCTATTCGCGGCAATGGGTACCGGTTCTTCAAGGACATCTTATTCAGGCCTCGGTAATCTATACACATCCTTAGGGTGCCGTCCTTCTTCTTTACGAAGAGTACTGGAGCTCCCCAAGGGGATACGCTGGGTCTGATAAAACCGAGATCTAAAAGTTCCTGGAGTTGGATCTTGAGCTCCTCCAACTCCTTCGGTGCCATCCTATAAGGTGCCTTGGAAATTGGTGCAGATCCGGGTTCTAGATCGATCGTAAATTCTAATTGTCGGTTTGGAGGTAGGCCCGGCAACTCTTCTGGAAACACGTACGATGGTTACGTCCTCGATTTTTCGCTCTTCTTTGGCTCCTCCATTCAAAGAGACTAAGTACGCCGAGCAACCCTTCTTTTCCAATTTCTCGGCTTGTAAGGCTGAGATAATCGACTTCCTTCGAGTCGCGGTGATCCCATGAAAACTCGTAGGTTCCTTCCCAGGGGGTCGGAAAGATATTTGCCTCTCATGGCAAAGGATCGTGGCATAGTTTTCAGCTAGCCAATCCATTCCTAGGATTATGTCCACGTCATTCATCGGTAGTATGCTAAGATTGTTCGCTAGCACCTTAATAGATCCTATGTTCAGGCTCAGATTCGAGCAAGCATGAGTGATAGTAGTGATTCCTCCTAGAGGTGAAGAAACATTCATGGATGTTCCTATAAGTTCCGAATCCAACTCTAGGTTCTCTACGCATGATTTAGCAATGAAGGAATGAGAAGCTCCCGTATCAAATAAAATTATCACTGGGGTGTCTAGGAGTATTCCCATACCTGTCAGATTTCCCTGACTCCCTTCCGGCTGCTTCTGGTTCATTGCATAAGCCCGGGCTCACTGTGGGTTCCTCTGTGATGGGTACTGAGGGTACTGGGGTGGAGGTGGAGGCAACTGGTGTTGCTGCTGCTGAGCCTGAGGCTGTGCCTGCATGGCTCGAACATATTGCCTCTGGTTTGGCTGGTTAGGCCTGGAGCCTCCTCCTTGCTGCCTTGTGGGACAGTTCTTAGCTATATGTCCCTTCTGCCCGCAGGCGAAGCAGCTATCGCTGCCAGCCCAGCATTCTCCCAGGTGCATTTTCTTGCATTTCATGCAAGTGGGATATTTCTGTGGGTGAACATTGGCTGGTGCTACAAAGTTTGACTTTTCCGAGTGGTGGGACCGGTTTTGCCCTTCCCATGGCTTCTTCTGAGCTGCGCCGCCCCGATTGTCCTCCCACTTGCGCTTCCCTTTTTGGTTCTGGAAAGGTGTTGGGGTGAACGTTTGTGGTGCCGCAGCCACTGCTCTCTCTCCTGGCATAGCCGCCTCGATATCTAGGGCGCGGCTAAGTGATTCCGGGTAGGATAAGCCCCCGTGGTTAGCCAGCGCCATCCTAATCTCGTGCCTCAGTCCGGCACAGAATTTCTCAGCCATCTTTTCATCGGTATCCACCTGCTCTGGGGCATACCGAGACATGTCACAAAAGGTCCGGTCGTATTCCGTGACCGACATCCTCCCTTGCTTCAAGTTATAAAATTCCATTTCCTTCTTCTTTCTATAGCTCTTAGGAATATACTTATCGTATATTCCCGTCTTAAATTCCTCCCAAGTCATATCCTCCCGCTGTTCAGGAGTCATAGTTTTCCTCCTGGCCTCCCACCAGAAGTCAGCTGATCCAGTCAGTTGGAAGGAAACACACGTCATGCGCTCCTGATCCGTGCAACGGAGAAAGTTGAAAATGCGCTCCAACGCGCGCACCCATACCTCTGCTTCAGCTGGGTCACCTAACCCATTGAAGGTGGGTGGATTTTGTCGGAGGAAGAGTTCCTCGATTCTCCTAGCAGGCGGTGGGAGGGGTGGGGTTACCTCCCGCTCTGCGGCCGGTCCTCTTTCCTCATTATTTGGATTAAGTCCCCTTCCTCGGCCTCTCGGGCGTCCTCTTGGCGGCATTCTATTAATATAAGTGTTTCTTATCTTAGTGGGGAAATTTTGTTGCGTATTACTTAATAGTATGGAATCTTACTTAGCACCTGATATTTCGAAGCAATGGGATTTACAGAATTAGAAATAAGCAATGCATATAACAAAATGGACCCTCGGGGTCATCATAATTCATATCATATATTTCCTCAGCGAGGTCTAGCTCAATACAAAATCCTCCTAGGATGCCATCACAATAGGTACTCAACCTCGAAACACTAGCTACTGTGTTTTCGTGCTGTCCAAAATATCAGATATGCTATACTAGTACGGAACGGTCTATAATAACTATCGTTTCCTACTACAAAATATTTATCATCAGTACGGTCTATACTTATGATCCGTTACTGATGAGTACAAAATATCAACCTAGCTACTCCTGGGTGACGCAGCTAAGGTACTCCTCCTAGTCCGGGGCCTCCTCATCCCCGTCAGGCTCCCAAGCTTCATCCTCAGGGTCGATCTCGGGAGCTACCTCCTCCTCCGGGTCCTCATCCGGATCCTCCTCCTCCGGATCCTCCTCTGGGTCCTCCTCCTCAGGATCCTCCTCCTACGGATCCTCCTCGGGATCCTCCTCCGGTGCCCCTGCTATCTTCTCACCATATATCCTCAGGGGCTCCCTCGCTCTCTCCAACAGTCTCTGGATCCTGGCGTCGAACTCGTCCCAATCGAGGGGTGCCTCCCTCTTCCGGGAGGGGCCCTCGTCAGCCGGGGTGAGAGTGAGGCCCGGTCTCTCAGAGCTCCTAGAGTGTGGGAGCTGACGGCGATCCTCCTCCGATGTCTCCAGAACTGGGGCCTTGCCCTTATCGTCTCCACCCGCTAGTCGGGTCCTAACGAGCCAAAACGGCATCGTGCCCGAGTCGTCGTCGGCAACTAGGGGTCGAATGGAAGATGGTAGTCGTCGTACTCCTGTACTGGGGCGAGAGGGACCTGACTCAGCCTCGTGATACCCTCGGTACTCTGGCATCTGTGTCTGCGGTGGAACGGAAGGTGTAAGGTGCTCCTCTGCAGGGTGGAAGGGCTCCATACCATCGTCACGGGGTGCCTGGAACTCCGGCACCGGCTCGCCATAGAGTAGACTATAAGTCGGAGCTATGGGGATCACTCCTGCCGGAAGGTATGTCTGAATCAGGGGTGCCCAAAGCGGTGGCTCGCCCCCTGCTATGATCAAATCGCCGGGTCGAATGTAGGGTCCCTCCGGTGGGCTATGGTACGTCTCCCAATAGTGAAGGATCGTGACTATAAATCCACGTACGTCGACCCCACGATCATAACTGTGTTCGATCGGCTGGACAAAATCACCCACTATCATTCGAGCCCATCCCTGCCACCTGGCAGGCAACAACGGAATCAATCGCATCACTCCATCCATCTCCGTCACTCCGTGAAGCCTAGCGGCTTCCCACCTCCTCAAGTAATGACCCAGAAACTCCCCTAAGGTATCCCGCGGGTCGGGTCCGTAGAACTGGTACGCACGTAAAGGATCGGGTCTATGCGTCATCCTCTTCCTAGCAGTCTGGAGAAACCTCGCCACTATAAAGAAATATACATGTAGTCAGTACTCGGAATATCAAATTCTAAATAAACCTCATAAGCCATCATGGTTTGCTTAAGTCAATTGTTCTATTGGTGTTTTGGTTGCTAGTGGAGGGAAATGCCCTTAGAGTAAAATCTCGTTCGAGGATTGGAATTTGTTTTCTTTAGGTCTTACTGTTCTTGGATACTTAGATTCCCATTTTGGAATTTGGATTTGCTTCCTTCGCGTCTTATCTTTCTTAGATACTTAGGTTCTTGTTAACCGAACTGCGGTTTATTCTTAAGTTCGGAGTTGACGGTGAATCAATAATTGATTTTTTTTTACGAACTTTCTCTTTCATTCTACTTCATTAGGATATTTGAGAGGGTTCGCTCTAGTTTGCGATCTGATCCCTCGTTTGGGGTTTGTGTTTGTCGTTAATTCCTTAGTTATAAGGAAAGATTCTTAAGTTCTAGAGATTTGAACTTAGAGCGAGAGATTTGATTCAAATCTCTCTATACTTGGAAGCTTTTATCGTAAGGCGTGTGCCACGTCTAGCGGGGCAGGATACGCCGGGGTGCTAGACTTTTGTTGACTCATTTGGTTAGTCTAGTGAAACGATACTAGACTCGAGGTTTGAAGAAAAACTCTTGGGTATAGAGCACAAATGCTCTGATACCACTCTGTCACACCCGCTTTCTACTAATTCTAGTGAAGTCGGGAACATGACCAATGAAAGGAATAAATAACAAGAGAAAGACGATAAATATTCTTTTCATAACATAAGGTAAGGACTTATCCCGTAAATCGGGAAGTCAGAGTCATAAGCTCGTTACATTACATAACAGAATTTAGAGTTTAGTTTCGGATCTATTACATAAAAGTCTAGCAGCGGAAAAATGCAGGATCGCGTAATAAAATTTCTACGTGTATGAAGACACGTAGAACCCCCAAGAGTCAGCTACTATGGAGTTCGACAAAAGCACGACATAGCACCCCCGTCTTCTTCATTCTTAACCTGCACGTTTAGAAATACATGTAGGGCAGAGTACAAATTGTACTCAGTAGACACGTGCCGAAATCGCACACGTACGTATATAACTGTGTTGGGAACCCCACAACTAAAATTAAGTTTTGATGATGTTCCCTCGAAAACATACTTAGGCTCTCTCATGTTTCTGTGGATTATCTTACCTGTTTTGTGTCACAGAGATCTAAAGATTTTAAACAGAAAGGTGTACCAGCAAGTCCTTAACAGAAAGCTGAAACAGCAAGTCTCAAACAAAAGCTGGAGCGAGACATCTTTAAACAAAAAGCTGAACCAGCAAGTCTCAGACAAACATGCTGAACCAGCAAGCCTTTAACAGAAAGTTAAACCAGATAGTCGAAGCTCGTTCAACCAGAAAGACTCAAGACCAGCAAGTCTCAAGACAGAAAATACTAAACCAGAAAGACTCAAAACCAGCAAGTCTCAAGACAGAAAATGCTAAACCAGAAAGACTCAAAACCAACAAGTCTCAAGACAGAATGCTAAACCAGAGAGTCTCAAACAGAAAATGAAGCTAGTCAACTTTAACAGAAAGTTGAACCAGAGAAGCTTCAGCCAGAAAGATGGAAGATGCCTCGAACAGAAAGTGGTTAACGAATGCTCTACCAGAAAGTACCTCAACCAGAAAGTGTCTAAGTCAATATTCAACCAGAAAGACACTAGACCAGAGAGGACACAACCAGAAGGTTAGAAGCAAACCAGAAAGAGCAGAACCAAACCTGTCGATGAAGCATTAAAGACTTTCCATTTAAGATTTGGAAATTGAATCACTGATTGACATGGAGAAGGAAAGCAATCACAGATGATCTGCTTACCAATCATAGAAGATTCAATCAACAACTCTACAAGGAAAGAAGAGTTATGATTGATTGGCAATCCACAAATCAAATCGCGCCAATCAACAAACGGCTAGAATTTCAAATTCAGAGCCTATATATATTTGAAGTTTCAAAGTCTGAAAAATACGCAAGCGCTATACTACAGAAACATTCTCAAGCATTCTATCTCCAAATCAGACAAAAGCTTCAAACCGTTCGTGTAATACCCCGAAATACTGTAGCCATAACTAAAAAGTAATTAAACC
>JAPKLX010000773.1:0-45944 GCA_026898415.1 Leonotis leonurus
TTGTTCTTTCTTTTTAAAATATTCAGATTAAAAGGTATCCTAAATATTTTTTCTTTCTTTAAATCAAGTTTTATATTCTTAATTTTGGAAAGCATTTCTTGTTTCACTAAGAAACTTCCTTGAAAACCATTTTCATTTTCAGAAAACTCAATCTCAAATTTCTCTTGTTGTTCCTCAGAGATCTGAGATTCATCAAGATGCTCTTTTCCTTTTAAAACATTCATTTTAAAAGTAATTTAACAACCAAATAAATGGCTCTGATACCAGCTGAACCAATGATTCATTGTCGCAATTAATTTTGTGACGGGGCGGAATTAAGATCAACTGAATTAGTTGACTCTCTTTCTAATCTTATGATTAAGAGAAGAAATCTTATTCTAGCGGCGATACTATCAAGCCGTCTATTTCTAAACCTTGTGAAGGACATGGTTCTAGTATCCTCAGGTAGAGGAGCTTCAGCAATTAACAGCTGTAATGACATTAAGTGAATTACTTCACGTTCATGGGTTAAACCAGGTATGGTTTTATACATGCTTTAAAGAGCGTGTCCAGAGTGCCTTTTCAAGCATATTTATTTCACTTTGTAGACCATTAAGCCGGAAGGCTCTGGTTCTTACCCAACGGGGTTTTAGATAAATATCAAAAGGGATATTTTCATTATAAAGATCAAAATATTTATCACATAAATGGTTATAAACCAATTTTATGACCATGATGGTCCGTTCCCTTGCTTCAAGCATTTTTATAGAATTTAATCACTAGTTTGGAAGTATAGATTAAAAGGTAGGAGATAGGTTTCGAGAAAATAAACATTAGTAATAAATTTATAGATCCAATGTATCCAGGGATTTTATCTTTTAAAATAAAACTTTAACCTTATCGCCGGATTTGCTGGAGATTGCTGTTGATACTTTGGAGTCTTGCCTAGCATAACCACCGCGGTGTGTTCCCTAAACGACCCTCTGTCTGGCGGTACTAACAAGTTGCAGTATCAGGTCGAGCAGCTGCATCTCCGAATATCAACACCCCATAATCCATAGATAAAGAAAGAAATTTTTATTGATAAAACTGGAATACATATACAGGATCTACTCCTGTATTACTGCTTACATTTCTCTAATCTATCCCCCGAAAGGGTATTACTCACACATCATCTTTCAAATACACTCTTAATTTTTCTTGGTGTAGTCTGTGAATGATGATCCTCGAAACTTAACTCCTCTTTTATAGATCAAGAGAAGGATCTAGATACACATGATTTCCGTCATGGCTGACGATTTTTTCCACTTACTAAATGGTGGATGCTGAGTTGGTTGATGTTGACGTTGTCGGGGCATCCTTTTTGTTTGCCTCGTCAGAATCACATTTTTTACAGCTGTAAGGCACTGCCTTTTTTGCTGCCTGCTTTCTTATCTCTTCGCAGATAAGCATTTTGTGGGACCCAAATACAGATCCATTCAATATCTTCCTTTGGAATCTAATAATGCTGGTTTCACTGTCACTAGACATTGCTTTTAGTGAGCTGGAATGCATTAAAATTCTATCCGTCTGGAGATTGACAAAGATTTTGTCGTTGCCATTGAAATTGATGACTTTTTTAATCATCCTTTCCATAGCTGTATGAGCAAGTTTTGGGAGGTCATCTCTTTCAAGCTGATCTTCCATTCTTGTTGAGGGAGTATATTTTTCTCCACTGCTGATCCCCATCTGGATTATATGATGCGGTCTGTAGACCTGGACACCCTGCTCCCAAACTGGAATCGTACTTTGAACTTTGAGAAAGATGTCTCTTTCCGTGTCCTTGATACACTTGGTCCTGAAGGTCTTGACAGCTCGTCTGAACTCCTTCGGGAACTCCCTTATTTCTAGTAAATTACTACTTGGATAAATAGTATTTACCAATCCGCAGCAAAAGGCTTCAAACACATGCTGAGGGTTTGCGTTTTTACAGAAGTTGTAATAACTTACATTCTTCTTATCTGTGGTGAAGTAATGTCCTTCGGCGAACATGGCTTCATTAGCATCTCTGGCACAAGAATATAAGTGCTCAAAGTCATTGATCTGAACCGTCAGGAAATCATCTTCTTCTGACTGGTTGCTTGTTTTTATGGGAAGTTTTCCCAAACTCTTCATCTTCGAAGGAGGTGAAGAGACTGCTGCGGCGAATGTCTTTGCTCGTAGCATGCTATCGTCGGTGATCAACGTTAGTGGTGGCAACATCTTTTCTTTGGTGTAGATGTTGGCTGATGTCCTAGCCTCCATAAGATTTTTGAATTTCTTATGTTTAATGCCAGAAACTTTATCTGTGGCCAGCTTTGCTGTATCCCATGATTCGTAGATACCTGCATTTTGACCATTATAAACCACATAATAGGGTTTAGATATTAGTGGAAACTGAAGTTCCGTTGCTGACATGACATCAGGCTTTGATGGGATCTGAATTCCCCCGTTGGGTCTTAGATTTAAATCTGACGATTTATCCAACGTTGTTGAGGTCTGTACCTCATTCTGGATTTTTGGTAAACCCACAACCATCACCGGATTTGGTGAGTCTTTACCAGAAGCCGGTTGCTCTGGACTAGCTGAATCTTTGCTCTGAAAAGAGTAAGGAGATTCAAGTTCCTTTTGTTGTTCGTCCCTTTTGAGAGAGACTACAAATTTGATCTGGCATCTAACCAGTTCTAGTTCTTGAATAAGAACCATTTCTTTCAGCCGAAGCTGTTCAAGGCTAAGCATTGAAAATGCTATATGAATTGAGGTGTAGGAGATTTATTTGTGATTTTTCTCAAGCTCTCAATTTATAGGAGTGCAGTGGCATCTCCTTTATATTCATCCAATAGGATTGCTACAAGAGTCAATCTACCATTGGTCTTCATCTCTTTTCCTGTTGATGGTGATAAAGATGTATTCATATCTTTAATCATTCCAGTATTCCCTTGTCAAGAAATCTGCCAATGAATTCTTTATTCCATCGATATGTTGAATATCAAAAGAGTAATGGGAAAGCCATTGCTGCCAACGGACTAGTCTTCCCTGTTTATTATCTCCTTGTATCTTAGTATTAATAAAATACGTGAGATTTTTATTATCAGTTCTTACAAGAAATCTAACCGGGGTTAAATATACCGATAATTTTTCTATTGTTCTAATGACAGCTAAGAGCTCTTTTTCATTAGAATGATAATTCTTTTCAGCTAATTTAAAACTACCTGAAATATACCTGCATATCGGTTCGGATATTTTACCTTCAGTTTCGATAGAGGTTCTGAGGACACCTCCCCAATAATCATTAGACGCATCCGTCTCTATGATCATTTTGTCTTCTGGGTTAGGAAGATAGAGCTTTGGAAAACTCCTTAGATTCTTTTTTATTTTCTTCATATAATCAGAATCTTTTTCCGTCCATTCCCATCGAACTTCTTTCTTAAGCTTTACCTGCAAAGGTGCTCTAATGGCTGCAAGCTTAGGAATATAATCAGAGGCATAGGTCAAAATACCTAGAAATCTCTGCAGTTGTTTCTTATCTTCAAGTGTATCTGGGAACTTATGTATATGTTCTAAGATATGTGCTTGAGGAGTGAGCGTTCCTTCGTTGATTTCAAGACCTAAGAAATCAATCTTAGTTTGGAACAACTGGGCCTTCTTCTTACTAAGTATAATCCCAAAGGATTTACACTTATTAAGAACTGCTGCAACGTGCAACATGTGTTCCTGTTCATTGTTAGAGAATACAAGGATATCATCAATGTAAACACAACAGAACTTACTGTAATCGTTGAATGCAGTTTGCATCCATCGTTGAAATATGGAAGGAGCCTGTTTTAAACCAAAAGGCATTACGTTCCATTCATAGTGTCCTTGGGGACACGTGAAAGCTGTTAAAGTTTTAGACTTATCATCTAACAATACTTGCCAGAATCCAGATTTACAGTCAAAAGAACTAAACATCTTTTTTCCTCTAATTAACGAAAGTAATTCGTTTCTATTAGGGAGGTTATGGGAATCTCCTATAGTGGCATTATTCATTGCTTTGTAGTTTATTACCATTCGTTTCTTTCCACGTTTTTGCTCACCATGATTGTTAACCATGAAGGCTGGAGCCATGTGTGGGGAATTACTAGGTCTAATTAATTTTAGATCTAATAGTTCTTGAATTTGCTTTCCAAATTCTTTTCTATCCTCTGGGCTGTAAATCATTGGTTTTACTTTGACTACTGCTTTAGGATCTGCTAGTTTGATTGAGGCTGTCATCCATTTCTTAGTCTTTAAGGGATCTAAGGGATTTTCAGAACAAACTGTTTCTAGGAGTGTTTCGATTTTTGAAACCTTTTGAATCTCAAAATTCATTTTCTTAGCTTTTCTTTGCTTATTAATAAGCTCTCTCCCCCTTTCTAAAAGAAGATTAATTTTGTGAGGACTTATATTTACCACTGGTGGTGCTTGTTTTTTAGAGCGTTTTTTCATAGCATCTAAATAACCGGGTTTTCCTACTTGGTAGGCAATTTTTAACTTACTTATAATGATAGGATCATTATTAAGAGTAAATATAATTCTATCAGTATATTGCACAAAGGGCTGATATAATTGACAGAAATTATTACCAAGAATAAAGTCAATACCTGATTCTTGTTGATAGACTGTAGGTATATGAAATATTTCTCCTGCAATCATTATGTCTAGGTTTTTGCAAACCTTGTCTATTGTTATGGTTGATCCATTGGCTATTTTTACCTTTATAGATCTTTCGCTATTAACCCAATGTTCTTCGGGGATAACGTTCTTGCTAGCTATACAGAGACTTGCACCTGTATCTACATAACAATGTAATTCAATTAACTTATATCCGGTAAATTTGAGTTTACCTTTGACATAAATTGAATTAGGGTTAGTGATATTGGCCATCACTCTTTCATCATCTTCAATTGCTGTCTGAAGTTGATGCACCATTTGATTCTGAATCTGTTGGATCAGGATCAATTTCTTTAATTTGGTAAACATTAGTTTCACCTTCGTAGTAATCTTCAACTGGCATAAAACCTTTGCTGGAGATTTCTTCTAGTAGTTTGACTTTGTTGTCAAACTTTCTTCTATTTGGGCACTCATTTGCATAGTGTCCTTCTTCACTGCAAATCCAACATCTGCAGTTTTTCTTTCCTTTGGGACAAAACTTTTGTTTGTTAGTTTTTTCAAAGGATTTCTTTTTGACAAACTTGCCAGGTTTGAAGGGTTTTCTTTTCTTACTAAACCTGTATCTTTTTATCAGTTTTTTAGAAGATTTCTTTTTATAAGTTTTTCTACAGCCATATTCAAATGGTTGTTCAATAATCTTATCACAAGATCTTTTGCTAAAAGATTTTAGCTGTTTTTGTTTTCTTGTTAAATCACAAATCTTAGCGATTTCTTCTTTAACAATTCGTTGAGCATAACCCAAACTATATGCTGCAACTCCTGAAGCTTCTAGATCGAATCGGTCTAGAGCCTTTTGTCCTATCAAAGGGATTTTTAGAAGATAACTTTTAATATATTTTCTATAATCACTTTGATCTTCCATCTGATATAAGTATTTTTCATAATCACAATAGAACTGATCTAGAAAAGATATATCACAAAGCTGCATATTAGTAAGCATAGTTTCTGCTTTACTTTTTATACGAGCTAGTTCCTGTATTTTATCGGAAGATAAATTTATTCCTAAGAACATAGTATAAATTCCATTTAAAACCTCTTCAAAGGCTGTCATAGGATTTAATTTTGGTTCCCACCTGGTGAGTTTAATAAAGGTATTAACAACACCTGCAGATTTATGTTCTAATAGGAGCAGAACTGTGTTCTGATCATCATAAGAATCTTTATTAGTTTGAATAATCAAACTGATTTCTTTGGCCCATATTTCAATGAGTTCTTTTCTATTTGTCATACCATCAATATTAAGGATGTTACTTCCAAAAATATTTGTAGTATTCTTTGCTTCAGGGAAAGGGTGAAACATACCTTTTCTCTTTCTGCTTTCTCTTTCAGCAGAATCTTTCGTTCCTGAAGTTTCGCCTTTATCTTCCTTCTTTGGTGATGGAGGTGGAGTGTCTCGTCGTCTATCCATTCTGAGATTTTCTCGAAATTGATCCTTAAGACTCTCAGTTTCGTCTTGGGAATCCTCTGACTCTTCCGAGCTGAAACTATCAATTTTGTACGAAATTTCGTTAATACCAAACATAGATTTCAGTTTATCACTTTCCTCTATTTCTTGGTTGGCTATAGATTCATCTTCTATTTCCATAAGTCTTATTGCATGCTCAAGGATATCACAATTACTATCATTGATTTGTAATTCATCATTTTCTAGATTACTCCAGAAAAACTTTTCTACTTTCTCCATGTAATTCATATTGATTTTTTATCAACACCGAATGGCCATGTAAGGCTTCCAGGATTTCTTCCTGTTCCCAATTCTTCGTTACCAACACTGAAGTTTGGGTAACTATATTTACCTGAACTTGTCGGTCGTGTCTCATGTTGATATTCAACTGAAGAGACTATTTCTTCTTTCTTTGATGTACCTGTGCTTAGAACATCAAGAATTTCTTTGTTGCAAGGACAATCATGAATAATTGTTTTTATCTCATGAATTGTTTTTGCTGCTGCTGCTTCAATATTATCTTGAATATTGACAATATTTTGTTGATTTTTAAGCAAACTGAGAATTTCTTCTAGCTGTGGCTTAATAATTTTATTAACGTCTTCTTGGAGCTCTTTCAAACTCATCCTAAGATTTTCTCAAGATATTTTTCGATTTCATTTAATTTATTTGTGAAATCTAAAACTTCTTGTCTACTTATTGGTAAATCACATTTAGCATTTTTTATTTGCTCAATTTGATTAGCTAATTTTTTAATTCTATCGTCTTGCTCAACTATGAGATTTTTAACTTCTCCTAGTCTTGCTAACCCTCCCCCTCTTACAAAGTGAGTAGAGTATTTACCATAGATACTTGGTTCTTTAGACCAATCTTCACTGGGATCTTTGCTAAGTCCGAAGAAGGATAGCAATTTATAGATTCCTAGCAACGTTCTTCCTGCAATCTGATTTAGATTATTAGTGGAAGAAATAATAGCAGAAATGCGATTATTACCTGACAGGCTGCTGAAGAGATAACTCTTTCTTTCCTGTACATCTCCTTCTTCAAGGCGTTTAAGGCTTAGGATTTTTCCTTTCTTATAAATATGAGGACAATCAATGTTAGTCATATTTATTTAAGAAATTCAAGGTTTTGACTCAAATTGTCAATTCTTGTAGAGATATTCCTAAGGAGGTTTAATCCCGAGGTTTCCCCTATCACAACGTTTTCTTTTCGAAAACTCATTCTAGGTTTTTCTTTCATCAGTGGTTTATTCCTAGCAATATCTATTGCCCAAGAATTTTCCAAAGGACTAATTTCTGAGAATTGCTTCTCTTCCACAGATCCTATATCTGAGAATATATCTTCCAGTTCAATATACTCAGATTTTTTATAGTCGATGCTATGATGACTGTTTGTCAATGCATAAGCTACGACATATGATATGCTGAAGACTTTATCTCCTGCATCCATAAGATTTTCTCTTTCGAATTGATGGACGAAAGACAAAACAGTGTCTAAGTTCTTAGTATCCAGACTAAGTCCAAACTTAGGATAAACAGAGAACATGAATTTCTGATACGCTAGATTACCTCTAGCAGCACCTAAAATGCAATCTCTGCGGTCTTTGATCCTATTATCTATTAAAGCCATTTTAATAGGAGAATCAATACCTTCTTGAAATTCAGATTTTAACAGAATCTTAACAGCACCTAAGTGAACTGTACTGATTGTTTGTCTAATCTTAGAATCAATTTTCATCAGATTTTTCTTAATCTCTTCTTTGTTAATAAGGGATAAGAAAACTGAACCTTTAGTATCTTTTATATCAACATGCATTTCTTTTGTGCTGACAAAATAAAAGATATTGTTCTTTCTTTTTAAAATATTCAGATTAAAAGGTATCCTAAATATATTTTCTTTCTTTAAATCAAGTTTTATATTCTTAATTTTGGAAAGCATTTCTTGTTTCACTAAGAAACTTCCTTGAAAACCATTTTCATTTTCAGAAAACTCAATCTCAAATTTCTCTTGTTGTTCCTCAGAGATCTGAGATTCATCAAGATGCTCTTTTCCTTTTAAAACATTCATTTTAAAAGTAATTTAACAACCAAATAAATGGCTCTGATACCATATTCATCAGTTTTATATTCACAGGTATGAATGTTCCCATCTAAACAGTTAATTAGAATGATGAGACATTTTAAGTGGATCAAAAGAGAAATTAAAACAATACTTGTAGCAAGTTGCAGATATAAGGAAGATTTAATAAACTCAAAAACCTTTGCAGCGTGTAACAATGGCAAAAATTTCTTCAAGTTTGCGAAATCCGTGAGTATCAGACACAGCATAGGGTTCAGGCGAAAGAAATTTTTGAACCTCGTACACATGTTGAAGAAACAATGAAGTTTGGGGTGCCATAATCAAAACGCAAGATGTTTTTGAGAAAAGATTTGCAGAGAAAAGGGAGTCTGGAAATTCTTAAGTGCTTAAGGAGAGTAGTGCTCAGTGCGATGAAGATGAACAGTTCTGTGAGAGATATCGCATATATATAACATAATAATCAATGGTATAGATTAAAATGGTAAATAAATGAAGGGTTGGATGAGTATCTCCCTTTTAGGTTTTCCCGCTTCAGTTGTTTGTTTTGCCGCCTTTCCTTGCGTGTGATAAACGCGCTAGATCCTAGAGTTGTAGGCGAGCGTGTGCGTATCTTTCTATCCACTGCAACTTTCCTTCTTCCTTTTCTTGCAGGGATTTTCTCGATCACAGTTCCCGAAGATGTGCTAATCATCACAAATGTTGAAGATTTAGTAAATCTAGGTTAGAAAATATCTTTGTAGACTGCAATCTCGGAGATTAATTATGGAAAGTGACGTCTTTTATCTAGGACGCTTCAATTTCTTCAATAGTTCCCCCTTGACTTAGTAATTAAGAAATAATTTCCACGTGGTACTTTCTTCAATTGAGTAAATTGTGACACGTGAGATTCTTTATTTCCATTTTGTCATTCGGTCATTCTGTAAAACATTCTGTTGGTAATCATTCTGGTGACCTTCTGTTGTTGTCTTTCTATTAGATAATTTGTTATTGTCTTTCTATTAGACAATCTGTTATTGTCTCTCTGTTAGACAATCTGTTATTGTCTCTCTGTTAGACAATCTGTTATTGTCTTTCTGTTAGCTTATCTAGATTTAGTAATCCAAGCTTTCCACATAACATCTTAAATCTATCTTCTGGTAGATCTTTAGTTAAAATGTCAGCACGTTGGATATCTGTGTGAATCTTCTTGATCTGGATATGCTTTCTCTCCACATGATCTCTGATAAAGTGATGTCTCACATCAACATGTTTGCATCTTGTATGAAGTACTGGATTCTGTGTTATTGCAATTGCACTTGAACTGTCACAGAATATGGGTATCTCATTTACTTCGATCTCGTAGTCTCTTAGTTGCTGCTTCAACCATAAGATTTGTGCACAACAACTTCCAGCAGCCATATATTCTGCTTCTGTTGTTGATGTGGCGACAGATGTCTGTTTCTTTAAGAACCAAGATATCAACTTGTTTCCAAGAAACTGACATGTTCCAGAAGTAGACTTTCTGTCCAGTTTGCATCCTGCATAATCTGAATCAGAATAGCCTGTTAATTCAAAATTGTCGTCATGTGGATACCAGAGGCCAATGTGAGCTGTTCCTTTAAGATATCTAAGTATCTTTTTGGCAGTTTCCATATGTGATTCTTTGGGGTTGGCTTGATATCTGGCACATACTCCAACTGCAAATGTGATATCTGGTCGACTTGCAGTAAGGTACAGTAGTGAGCCAATAATGCCTCTGTATTGTGTTATGCTTGTTGGTTTGCCTTCTGGATCTGGATCTATCTTCCCGTTGGTTTGCATTGGGATTTTCACTGGGTTACTGTCTTTGAGCCCAAACTTGGTCAGCAGATCGTTGATGTATTTTGTTTGATTTATGAAGATACCATCTGGTAGCTGTTTGACCTGCAAACCTAAAAAGAAGCTCATTTCTCCCATCATGGACATTTGATACTTATTTTTCATAAATTCTGCAAATTTGTCACACAGATAGGTAGATTGAGATCCAAAAATGATGTCATCTACATAGATCTGGACTAAGAGAATGTTTTCTTTGACTTTGATGATAAACAAGGTCTTGTTAACAGATCCTCTTCTGAATCCAGATTCTAGTAGGAAAGTTGATAAGGTCTCATACCAAGCTCTAGGGGCTTGTTTTAGACCATAAACTGCCTTAGCCAGTCTGTATACTTTCTGATCTGGATCTGCTTCTTCAAATCCAGGTGGCTGTTCCACATATACTTCTTCTTCAAGGATACCATTGAGGAAAGCACTTTTGACATCCATCTGGTATACCTTGAACTGTTTGTGAGCAGCATATGCTAGAAATAGCCTTATAGCTTCTAATCTGGCTACTGGTGCGAATGTTTCATCAAAATCAATGCCTTCTTGTTGATTATAGCCTTTAGCTACCAATCTGGCCTTGTTTCTGACTACTTCACCATTCTCATCTCGTTTATTTTTGAACACCCATTTTACACCTATCACACCTTGGTGTTTGGGTCTGTCCACGAGATACCAGACTTCATTCCTTTTGAATTCATTGAGTTCTTCTTGCATTGCTGTTATCCAATCTGCATCTTGAAGTGCTTCATAAGCATCAGATGGCTCCATGCGAGAGAGGTAACAGCTCAACAATGCACTCTCTCCATGCATTCTTCTGGTCTTCACACGATCTGATGGGTTCCCAACGATCTGTTCTGGTGGATGATCTTGTATCCATCTCCTTCTCCTGGTCATCTCTTCATCAGATATCTCAGGATCAGGTTGATCTGCTGGTTCCTCAAATTCAGGGTGTATAGTTTGAAATGGATTATCATCTGGACTTTCTTCTGGATTTGGATTTTCATGTTGATCATCATTTGTAATAATTGTTTCATTGTCTTCTGTTGATGATCTGTTTTCATCCAGATTGTGTTGTGATATTCCCCCTTGCTGTATGATCTCTTCAGCAACAGGTGGAGTGTCAATTTCTTCATCCTCACCTTTTGTATTCCAGATAAGAATATCTTCAAGAAATAGTTCATTCATCCTTCTGGTAGTCACCTGATTTTCTGTCTGCTTTTCATCTAGTGACCTGTACTCAACAATAAACTCATCAAAAACAACATGAGGTGTTACCTCCACAATATGAGAGTTCTTATTGTAATCTCGATAAGCTTTACTAACATCAGAATATCCTAAGAATATTCCAGGGTCAGTTTTGCTATCAAAAGTTTTCAATTGTGATTTCCCATTATTGTGTATGTAATACAAACAGCCAAAAGTACGAAAATAAGAAATCTTAGGCTTTCTGCTGTTCCATATTTCATATGGGGTCTTTCTATGTCTGAGTGTGATGGATGATCTGGTTTGAGTGTAGCAGGCTGTGTAGATTGCTTCTGCCCAGAATTTCTTTGGTAGATTGGTTGCATTGAGCATTTGCGAGCTGCTTCCTTGAGTGATCTGTTTCTCCTCTCAACAACTCCATTCTGTTGAGGAGTTCGAGCAGCAGATGTTTGATGAGTGATTCCCATCTTGTTGCAGTATGCTTCAATCTTCTGGTTGAGAAATTCTGTTCCTCGATCTGTTCTGATAGAGGTTATACTCATCTCTTTTTGTTTGGTGATCTTGTTTAGAAAATTAGGAAGTTTATCTAGAGTCTGTTTCTTCCTTAACAGAAAGATGACCCAAGTGAATCTTGTGTAATCATCTATAATTACCAATGTGTATTTTCTCCCATTTATACTTAGTGGCTTGACTGGTCCAAACAGATCAAGATGTAACAGCTCCAGTATCCTTGACGTTGAGTGAGCTGTTTTGCTTGTAAAGGATGATCTGGTTTGCTTTCCAGCTTGACAAGCATCACATATGTGATCTTTATCATACACTTGATCTGGTAGTCCTTCCACTAACCTTTCCTTGGCAATCATGTTGATTGACTTGAAGTTTAGATGATTTAATCTCTTATGCCATAACCAGCTGGTTTCTGATACAGTCTTAGTGACTAAGCAGGTCTCGATCTGGTTTGTCCACTGGACAATGTATAATCTATCCTGCAGTTTACCGGTAAGAAGTATTTCATCTCCTTCCTTATTCTTCACCAGACAGTTGTTAGTATAAAAAATAATCTGATTTCCATTAGCACAGAACTGACTTACAGAAAACAGATTGTGACTAAGACCCTCAACATATGATACATTTGTGATAGTGGTCTTGCCAACTTTCATGTTTCCATACCCTCTGGTATACCCTTTTGAATTACATCCAAAGGTAACATGTGGTCCTGGTTTCTCTATGTAATCTGATAGTAGGTTCTTATCACATGTCATGTGTTTTGAACAACCACTATCTATTATCCAGATTGTTCCTCTTGCTACCTTACTCCTTCTTACAGTTCTTTGATCCTGCAATTAATCAAACTTAGCTACCCTTTCAACGTTTGGGTGCTTGATTATTAGCAAATATTCCTTTTCGAATCCAGAACATTTTAGGGTTAGGAACAGAAATATAGGAGGTAATGATGTTCCCCTCATTGTCAACTTTAGATAGAGTGTGAATTTCAGATGGATGAAATCGTTCTGTTTCACCATTCTTCAAGTTCTTTTTATTATGAGCTGTCGTGTTGACAATTTTTGTCCTGTTGACATTTGCCTTTTTAAGGTGATCTACTTCTGTGTAGTGAGCTGGTTGCCCCTTTGTTTGATGATACTGCATGTTCTTCGCATCTTTTATTATCATCTTTTGAGGATAGCCTTTCTTGTTTTTCAAGTCCTTCACTTGATCTGGCATTTTCTTCCTTTCTGGTACAAAGCTTATGGTTGCCGAAGATTTTTCTGAGTGACCTGGATATCCTAATCCAGATGTCCCTTTTTGCTGCATGTTGATTAGCAGTTTGGCACGTTCATCACTTTTGTAAATCATTTCCTTGCCTTTCTTGATCTTCTCCTCAGCAACATTATTTCTGGTAACCAGATCCTTCACCTTTGAGTTAAGTGAGTGGATTTCACAGTCTTTGCTCTTGATCTGTTCCTCCAGATCGTTGATTTTAGCAACAAATTATGTATTTGCAGTGCTCAAAATTTCTTCTGATTTCTTTAATCTTTCATTCTCTTCAACAACTTCTCTAAACAGCCTTTTGATGCTAGAATAGCTTTTGAACATCTCATTTACTTCATCCCATGAGTATTCTCCTTCATCTTCATTTTCCTGTTCCAGATTGTTATTACTTGAAGAATTTGAATAGCAAGAATTTACCTCAATTTCATCTAGGCCGTTGTCCAGTCCCACATAGCATTCATTCCAGCTTTCTTCGTCATCAGCAACGAAAGCTTCATCATTTTCTGATGAACTATCTGAGAAATGACTCGAGCTGCTTGAGTTTTGTTCAGCTATCATGGCCTTGCGCTCATATTTGAGCTTTCGATCTCTTTTAGCTCTTAGTTCTTCTCTTTGGCTTCTGGACAGATCAGGACAATCTGTTTTGAAGTGACATGTTCTGCCACATCCAAAGCAAGTGTAATCTGTAGAGCTGGCTGTTTTTGCAGTCTGTTGCTTGGCTTCATTTTTGTCATCAGGGCGATCATTGTCATGCTTCTTGTAGAAGTTTCTATAGCAAGCCCTTGTGAAACAACACAATGGTCGTTTGAATGCACGTGAGTGAAAAAGGTTTTCCTAGATCTATTCAAGTTGACCACGCATCTTGATTCTGAAGCTCCATTCTCTATATCCTTGGATAGAGAATTCTTCGCAAGCCCTGACAACAGATGACTCCATAGCAGATAGAATGCACGTGAGTGAAAAAGGTTTTCCTAGATCTATTCAAGTTGACCACGCAGGTTTTATCCATGTGAAACAAAACAATGGTCGTTTGAACCACTCGCTCTGATACCACTTGTTGGTCCCGAAAGAGCAAGGTTTGGTGTATGGGGGGGGAATACACCAAATACAAACTTTTCAGTTTACTTGACAAGTTAATAGAGAGTTCAAGTTATTCTATATAAGAAATTGCTAGGTAGATGACTAGACAGATCGATATGCAGATCGATAGTTGTTTTAGTCCAAACAAATTGCTCTCTTAGTGAAAACACTTGGCTAATAATAAGAGTGATCTTATTACTTTCTGAGTGTTGAGTGAGTGCGGAATAATGGTGGATTAGTGATTGCTCTTGTTTAGAAAACCTTAGGAATTATCCAGATTGTTAAGAAGATTGATTGAAATACAGATCGAATGATAGTGTGGTAGGTTAGAATAATAAATAATAGAAATTAAAAGTGCAGGAATGTAAAGCACACAGTTGTTAAACGTGGTTCGGGAAATCCCTACGTCCACGATCTGGTCAAAACTAGACCAGATTATCCACTACTAGGATACTCTGCTTCTTTATACTCGCTGAGAATGAGCCACAAGTTCCAAGTATAATCCTGATTGAAACTTATGCACGAATAAGGGTCGTGTCCCTTTACAACTTACAGAAAACTACTGTAAAAATAGGATCTCTTCACGTTTATCCACTAGAAAACTACTAGCTAGCAAAGATCTCCTTCTTCTCTCGATAAGACAGACTTGAATCGAGGTTGGGTTGATGTGATTGCGATCAGGAACGGTTTGGAGCTTTTGTCTGACGTGAGATAGGATTACTTGAGAATATTTCTGTCAATGTTGCGCCTGTGTCCTTCAGACTTTAAAACTCCAAATATATATAGGCTTTGAATTTGAAATTCTAGCCGTTTGTTGATTGGCGTGATTTGATTGTTGATTGCCAATTAATCATCTCTCTTCTTTCCTTGTTGAGTTGTTGATTGAATCTTCTATGTATGGAAGGCAGATCAATTTGTGATTACTTTCCTTCTTCATGTCAATCAGGGATTTTCCTTCCAATTCTCAATGGATGGACTTTAATACTGACGTGGTAAGTGGATATGATGAGTAGGACAATGTCTTTTGGTGGTTTTGATAGTTCTATCGATCTGTTGCCACTTCTGTCTGGTTGGTTCAACTCTTTCTGTTTGATTGGAACCTTCTGGTTAGGCCATTTCTGGTTTTAATGCCTTTCTGGTTGAACGCTGGTTTAAACACTTTCTGGTTGAACAACTTTCTGTTAAAGTTGATTTGCTCAAACTTTCTGTCCGAGACTTGCTTCAACTTTCTGTCTGAGACTTGCTGGTTCAACTTTCTGTCTGAGACTTGCTGGTTCAACTTTCTGTTAAAGTTGACTTGCTCCAACTTTCTGTCTGAGACTTGCTGGTTCAACTTTCTGTTTGAAAGCTTTAGATTCCTGTTACATAGAGGCAGATAGAAGTAATATATAGAGAACATGAGTAAACCTAAGTATGTTTTCGAGGGAACATCATCAAAATTCAAATTAATTGCGGGGTTCCCAACAATTTCCCCCTTTTTGATGATGTCAAAACCATACTTAATCAGGATTACCAAGGTAACATGTACCATGTTCTGGAGAGGTTAGCTGAATGTTATTTAAGTTGTATAACCATCAATAACAAGAAAGTTTCTGGACAATAAGACTTTGTCTTTAGAAAACTCCACATCAATAGAAATATGATAGGATAAGTACAAGTGGATAGCAGAAATAACAGAGAGAGCAAAACAGAAGATAAGAATTAAGATCTATCTAAGAAAACCATCTGGCTGCTCCGCCTTTCTTCATCTTCTCTCTTTGTGCATCAGAGACTAACTGAATGCTCTCATAAATTCCATCTCTCACCCTGGCATAGTTTGGATCGTGGTTGTCGATCTTGTATCCTTTGATTTTGGCTAGTTGATTGATGTAATTTAGGATGTAGGTTTTGTCTGGAATATTACTGCTTGGTATTGTTGGACACACCATGTATTCCTTCTCCGAGGCTTTGATCTGTATCTTGGCATCATATGCTGCTATTCTGATCCTCTGTACTAAGTCCTGGTCGCTGAAGTTGTCAAGGTATCGGTTGAAGTCCTCATCTGGAGTTGATTCTGAGTATGTAGGCTCCTTCAAAAAATATATGTTCAAGATAAAATCTTGCTTTACTTTCTCCCAATCACTTTGATCACCTTCTGGAACCCATGCGTCATTTGGTGTCTGTTTCTTCATGGATAGGTTCCACGAGAAGGGTTTCTTCTTCTTCTTCTTAGACTGGGTGGTTGATTGTGATGACTGCTGCTGTGAGCGTTCTGTGGAGGACGGTGAGGAGAAGGGAGTTTGAAATGCTTTTTCCTTGGCCTCCTGAGCGGCTATCTTTTTCTCCCTTTCTGCTTGCTCTTTGTAGAATTGTGCCCTGAACATGGGGTCACACGCTTGTTCCATGTTCACGCCAAACAGCAGTAGTTCAGCTATTTGATCTCCCTCATCAATTGGCTTTTTGCCCTTGTCACTAGTGATCTGTTGTACACCAGAAGCCTGTTCAGTTCCAAGAAGTGTAGGATCTGGTCTTGGTGGTGTGGTAGGTCTGGGTTGGACTGGTGCTGGTGTTCCTGCTTCAATTCCCACTTCTTCTGTTTCCGAGTCCATTTCTTTCCTCACACTCTTGCTGTCTTTACTTACTTTGCTCCCTGAGATTTCCCCCTTTTTGACATCATCAAGGAGGGTAGTGATAAGTGTACGAAGAGAGGCAATCTCCTATGGTTTTGCAAAGAAAGAAAAAGACATGGTTCATGGAGTTGTTAAGGAGCAGACTGATGGAATTATTGAGGTAGTGATCAAAGCTGCCAAGATAGAAATCAGATCACAACTTAGGAAATTCGAAGATGATGGAGTACACTTTGTGGAAAGAAAGCTAAGCGATCTGCGATATCCCACTAAGACCATGATAGACTCAAGAAAACAATGCTGCTGATCTGGCCAAGGAAAAATCTTCTCTAGAGAAACAGATTGATGAATCCAATATGAACATCACTTCTCTGCTCATATACAAAATGGATTCTGAAAAAGAGATGAAGGAGATGAAGGAGGAGATCACCTCCCTTAGGGCACTCATCAACATCTATATTGATGATGTCGAAAAGGGGGAAGGATCTGGAAAGAAGAAAGTAGTCTCTGGAGGGAAAGGAGCAGGAAGTAAAGAAGCTGGGAGAGGATCGGAGCAATCATCTGCTAAGGGCAAGAAGCCAGCAGATGAGGGAGAGAAGACTGCTCAAAAGCTTAAGCAAATAACCTCTCCACCTCTCTCCAGAAGCTTTGACAGATCAACAAGTCAATCTCAACCACAAAAGAAAAAGAGGAAATCTGGATCTGGTTGGTTATCCTCCGCACCCATCAAGACCAAAAATCCAAGAGAAGGAGAAACCAGCTGGGTGCCAGACAATCTGAAGGAAGGTTGGGAAGTGCTGAAATATGGCTTCATCATGTGCCGCTACTTCATCAAAGAGCCTATGTACTGCGAGGGCACAACAAATGAAGCCTTCAACCTGTATCTTGATATGAACGATGCGAAGGATCTGGTCCAGGCCATTAGAGAAGCAGCTGCAGAGGCCCAGATTACTATTACTGCACCAGAGAGAGAATACAGAGAATGCCCTGACATCTCTGGCATAAAGATCCCTGACAAGACCTACCTGCTGAACTTCATTAATCAACTGGCTGAAAACAGGGGGTATAAGATCTATGTTGTTGGTCCCGAAAGAGCTAGTTTGGTGTATGGGGGGGGGGGAATACACCAATTCAAACTTTTTAGGTTTACTTGGTTCAAATATAAGTATAAGGCTTAAGCACACTTAAATACTAAGATAGCTTTAGGGTAGCAAGACAAATCTTCTTGTCAGGAAGATTTGATATTGCTCAAATAATACCTTATATGTGAAAACAGTAATCAAGAATATCAAATACAGATTTAAACTTGCTTAATGTTATGAGCGGAATATGGTGGTTAATGCTCTTTTTAATGAGTAAAACGTTTTCTTTCTTGAGGTGATTAACAACCCAGATTTAAATGTAAGAGTATGAAGAAGATGATAATGAAGTAAAATAGAAATAAAGAACACAAGCAATTAACGTGGTTCGGGATAAACTGTCCCTACGTCCACGACTCGATCAAATCTAGATTGAATAACTTCACTAGCTTTCTCCTTTCTTTTTACTCGTTGAGTACGAGCCACAAGAATGATCAAAACTAGATAACTTCTTGTGATTACAAATCTTCTTCCTAAGATTGAAAGCTACAATCTAGGAATACAACTGGATCAAAACTAGATCCTAACTTGGGTTTTGGTAAAAACAAATTTCCAGAAAGTAAATCTTCAAATAGTAAACACAACAGAGAATTCTTGAAGGTTGGATGTGTTTAGAGCGTTGAGAGCTTGAAGATTTTGAGCAGAGTAATTGTAGGATATATCTTGAATTCTCCATATTTATTTCTGGAAGTGAAGGTGGTATTTATAGCCTCTTTGAAGAAACTATCCGTTGGAGGCGATGGTACTCTTTTTCAATGCATTAATGGCTGCATTAAATGCATGGCAGTGAGGTTGAGACACGCGCTGCCAAATGAGAGTGGTTACCACCTTTCACGAGATTTCCCAATGTATTGCCATACTGGGAATGATCCTTCGTACAGTAGTTTTGATTTTCTTGTACTTCATTCCTTTAAAGTATGTTGTTGATGTGATAATACACAGAGTGGTTGACTTGTGACAAATTTAGGTATGTCAGCAGTCCACCGTAGTTACGGTGTGGATCATAACAGCTCGCTGTCTTTAGACAGATGCATATTGTTTCCTACAATATCTTTGAGACGAGCTGTCCACACTTTGTTAATTGGTTTGATTCAAAATTAACATATACTTCTTGATCTTGACCTTTGGAGAAGCTTGAGTGAACAGATCGATTTTGAGATTACGATCTGTTGTCCATGAGTCTCGCTGTTCCATAAACTTTTAGTTGTTCCATGAACTCTAGCTGTTCCAAGAACTCCAGCTGTTTCATGAACTCTAGCTGTTGATGAGCAGGTGCATATCGTTTCCTACGATATTTGTCTCTAGCTTGTTTACTTTGTCTCGTTGTTCTTGTATACAATTTGTATGTCTCGCTGTTCTTAAGTGATCTGTTGAAGTGCAGCTCGCTGTTCTTCAAGACTTCCCTATACAGATAGATAGAAATAGATCACTATAAGTAAGTTTGTAAATTCAAACTTCCTTTTACAATTTTGATCTTGTAAAATCTAATCGAGAAGAAATCTAAAACCAACATAAGACAAAAGACAGCGAGATGTTAAACTGTGAATAGATCCAAACAGTGATCTGTTTCCAAGTCTATCTTGCCATCATTACAATGATTTTAGGCCTTAAGAAGAGGTAATTGATGAGTCCAGGAAAGCCCAAGAATAATACAGATAGGAAAATTATCACAATCTGCTTCTTTTAAATAGCTGTTCCTTAATAGATAACATCAATTCCATGATTTAAGATTTCATATTTTAACTAAGTGTTGTTTCGAATAACATTATCAAAACCAATATATCATTGTAGGGTTCCCAACAGATGCAGAAGACCCAGATTACATCAGGGTCAGAGAGGGAGTCTATGAAAGTGTCCAAATGATATCTGATGAGACAAGGGCAAAGATGAAGTAGCTACAAGAAGAGAAAAGGAAGACCAGATAGTCTATTTTAACTTCATATCTTTCACTATCTGTATTTTGTCCTTCTGATCAAATCTGTAAACCTAACCGTTCTACATGATCACATCTATAAAATGGGTTTCTGATGACAACATCCTATTGTCTAGAACATATATAAACTGTTATTAATCGTTATAACCGAATAACGAAAAACATAATCAATCTGGCTTTTAAACCAGATCTCTCTTAATACTTAAAATCTAGGATGATATTGTAAAAGTGTGGTTTCGACATCATCAAAAAGGGGGAAATTGTTGGGAACCCTGAAGTATTTTGGTTTTGATGATGATCTTTCGAAACTCACTTAGGTTTTATAGCTTTAATTTGTGTTAAACTGTTCTACATGTTAACAGATCACTATGCATAAAGTGAATTCTGATAGAGAACAGATTAGGAGATGACTCAGCATGTAAAGGAATTATTCCTATAGAAGTCATTTCAATTATAGTCTAGGTTGAAGACCAAGACGTTTCCAACGAACCAAGGAATCGATCTGCCCTGACAGACAGCAACCAGATCACCGACCAGATCGATGATCACAGCGAAGCACCAGATCGATAGAGTCATCAAACCACCAGATGACATCATCCTACACATCATATCCATTTGCCACGTCAATATTGAAGTCCATCCACTAAGGTTTGGAGGGAGAATCCATGATTGACACGAGGAAGGAAAGTAACCGTTAGCGATCTGCTTTCCATACTTAGAGGATTGAGTCAACGTCTCTACAAGACAAGAACAGATATAGTGGACATCATTGATTGGCAATCAAAAAACAATTCCACGCCAATCAACAACGGCTAGAATTTCATATTCAAAGTCTATATATATTTGGAGTTCAAAGTCTGAAGTAGATATATGCTACATCGATAAATCACTCTCAAGCAATCAATCTCAACATCAGACTCAAGAATTCAAACTGTTTGTGATCCTAAGTCACATCAACCCAACCTAGATTCAAGTCTGTCTTATCGAGAGAAAGGAGATCACCCTGCTAGCTAGTAGTTTTCTAGTGGTAACGTAGAGGTAATCTGTTGTAAAGGGACACGAGCCTTATTCGTGCATAAGTTTAACTCTAGTTGTGATTGGAACTTGTGGCTCGTTCTCAGCGAGTATAAAGAAGAAGAGTATCCTAGTAGTGGATAATCTGGTCTAGTTTTGATCAGATCGTGGACGTAGGGATTTCCCGAACCACGTTAAACAACTATGTCATTTACCTTTCTGCATCTTTATCTTCAGTTGTTTATTTATTCTAACTCCCTACACTTCCATATAGACGGGATCTCAATCCACCTGCTGTAACAATCTGATTAATCATTAAGGTTTTCTATATAAGAGCACCAACTAAGTCCACCATATTTCCGCACACACATTCAATACTTAGAAAGTAATAAGATCACTCTTATTATTGTCTAAATATTTACACTAGAGAGCAATTTGTTTCGATTGAACTGCTATCGATCTGTCTATCGATCTGGTCAGTCATCTGCCGAGCAATTTCTTGTTTAAGAATAGCTTGAACTCTCTAATAATCAACCAAGTAAACTGAAAAGTTTGTATTTGGTGTATCCCCCCCATACGCCAAACCTTGCTCTTTCGGGACCAATAGGTTTAATTTAGGATTTAGGTTTTAGTTCAAGGTTTAGGGTTTATGATTTAAGATTTAGTTTAGGGTTTAGTGTTTGATTAAAGGTTTAGGGTTTAGGATTTGGGGTTTACGGTTCAGGATTTAGGATTTAGGGTTTATGGTTATGATTTAAGGTTTTGTTTAGGGTTTAAGATTTTAGTGTTTATGGTTAAGGTTTAAGGTTTACTGTAAGCTTTAGGATTTAGGGTTTAAGGTTTAGTTTATGATTTAGGGATTAGGGTTTAGGATTATGGTTTAGTTTTTTTTTTTATTAGGATTATGGTTTAGTTTAAGGTTTAGGGTTTAGAATTTTAAATTTAAGATTTAGGGTTTAGTTTATGATTTAGTGTTTAAGGTTTAGTTTAGGATTTGGGGTTTAGGGTTTTGGATTTAGGGTTTAGTGTAGGATTTAGGTTTTAGGGTTTAGTTTAGGAATTAAGATTTTTGATTTAGTCTAGGATTTAGGCTTTAGGCTTTTGGATTTACAGTTAAGGGTTTAGGTTTAGTTTATGGTTCATGGTTTAGTTTAGGATTTAGTGTTTAGTTTATGGTTTAAGGTTTAGTTTTGTCAAACTGTAGACCGGGAATTGGTTTGAAGTATTCAAGGTCGGATATAAGGAGATCGAAGTAAGAGATCGAGTAGATCCATTGGAAAGGATTGTTTTTCGTTGTCGACGATTCAAATCGTCTCTCTGTAAGCAAAATACTAGGTAAGGTGATTTGAGAATTTCGCAATTTAATTCTCCTATGTTGTATTATGTGCGTGTTATTAAATTATTTGTATAATATATTAAACATATGGATCCAGCGTACTAACGAATCCCTCATACGGGTTTTGTCAATGATTTAGGGTTTAGGGTGTAGTTTATGATTTCGTGTTTAGGATTTGGGGTTTAGGGTTTCAGATTTAGGGTTAAGGATTTATGATTTAGGGTTTAGAGTTTCGGTTTATGGTTTAGAGTTTAGTTTCGGTTTTAAGATTTACAGTTTAGTTTAGGGTTTAGGGTTTAGTTTGGGGTTTAGAGTTTTATTAAGGGTTAAGGGTGTATGGTTATTATTTACTGTTTAGTTTAGGGTTTAGGGTTTAATTTTGGGTTTATGGTTCTTGTTTAGGGTTTAGTTTAGAATTTAGGATTAGGATTTAAGGTGGTTTAGGGTTTATCATTTATTGAAGGTTTAGTTTAGGATTTAAGGTGGTTTAGGGTTTATCGTTTACAATGTAGTTTATAGTTTGGGGTTTAGTTTAGGTTTTAGGGTTATGCTTTAGGCTTTAAGGTTATGGTTTAGTATTTAGGGTTATGGTTTAGGTTTTAGGGTTATTGTTTAGGCTTTAGTGTTTATCATTTAGGGTTTGAAATGACCTGTTCTCCCACAGCCAAAGCATGTGTAATCTGCTGAGTTAGATGGTTTAAAAGTTTTACCTGTCTGCTGTTTTGATTCTTCTTTGTGATCAGATCGATCATTGTCATGTTTCTTGTAGAAATTTTTCTTGTTATCTTTGTAGAATCGTCTGTACTTCTTCGATCTGATTTCCATCTTATCCATTCTTTTGGCAATCATTGCAAACTCTTTTAGTAGTTTGTCATAACCTTTCTCCTCATCTGGTAGAGAAGATTCAGAAGGTTCATCTGGTTTGCTCTTCGCTTTGAAGGCTGCCTCTTTATCCTTCTTCGAGCTGCTTTCTGCCTTTTTGGACAGATGATCTGGTCCTCGAATTCTTTGAATGTCACACTCATGACCTTCAAGGTGATCAAATAATGCTTTTGTGGACAGTTCATTGAAATCTGCACGAAGAGGTTGCATTGCAGCATAGATCTCCCAGCTTGGTGGAAGTGCTCTGAGAACTTTCATGTTCTTCTCCCTTTGTGTATACTTGTTCTTATTGAACGCAGATATCTCAAGAAGGATACTAGTGAATCTCAACTTCATTTGTTCTATTGTCTCGCCTGGTTTCATCTTGAATTCATCATATTTGTTGCAGGCTAGAGACAGTTTGTTCTCTATCATAACTTCTGATCCTAAACACAAGTCTCTTAGGGCTTCCCACATCTCTTTGGCAGTATCCAGATCTTTGATTTTAGCCAGACATACCCCTTTGACTGTGCTAGAGATGATTCATTTAGCAAAGTCATCCAGATTAGCTTCACGACGTTCTTCTGCAGTGTATTTTCGTGTTGGGTGCAATCTGTGTGGTTACACCAGTTGATGTAGTTACAGTCACTTCCTCAGTGATCTGCAGTGGGCCTTCTTCAATGACTTTCAACATCAGATAGTGATGGGCTTTGAGTGCCATCTTGATCCTGAAGCTCCATTCTCTATATCCTTGGATAGAGAATTCCTCGCAAGCCCTGACAACAGATGACTCCATAGCAGATAATATGCTAGTGAATGAAAAGATCTATTCAAGTTGACCACGCAGGTTTTAACCTTGTGAAACAAAACAATGGTCAGATGAACCACTGCTCTGATACCACTTGTTGGTCCCGAAAGAGCAAGGTTTGGTGTATGGGGGGGGGGGGGGAATACACCAAATACAAACTTGTCAGTTTACTTGACAAAATATCAGAGAGTTCAAGCTATTCTGTATAAGAAATTGCTCGGCAGATGACTAAACAGATTGATACACAGATCAATACCAGATTAGTCCAAACAGATTGCTCTCTTAGTGAGAACACTTAGTCAATATTAAGAGTGATCTTATTACTTTCTGAGTGTTGTGTGTGCGGAATAATGGTGGATTTAGTGAGTTCTCTTGTTTAGAAAACCTTAGGAAATATTCAGATTGTTAAGCAGATTGATTGATATGCAGATAGAATGATAGAGCAGAAGATTAGAATAATAATAAACAGAAAGTAAAAATGCAGGAATGTAAAGCACACAGTTGTTTAACGTGGTTCGGGAAATCCCTACGTCCACAATCTGGTCACAACTAGACCAGATTATCCACTACTAGGATACTCTGCTTGTTTATACTCGTGGAGAACGAGTCACAAGTGTCAATCACAACTAGAGAGATACTTATGCACGAAATAAGGGTCGTGTCCCTTTACAACAGATTACCTCTACGTAACCACTAGAAAACTACTAGCTAGCAGGGTGATCTCCTTTCTCTCGATAAGACAGACTTGAATCGAGGTGGTTGGTGTGATGTAGAATCACAGATCTTTTGAAGCTCTTAGTCTGGATTACAGATTGATTGCTTGAGAATATTTTTAACAGTATGGCTCGCGTGCGTGTTCTGTACACTTCTCTAGATTTTGAACTTCAAATATATAGGCATTGAATTTAAAATTCTAGCCATTATTGATTGGCGTGAGATTGATGGTATATTGCCAATCAATTATGTCCATCGTATCTCTTCTTGCCATGTAGAGAAGGTTCACTCAATCTTTGAGTTTATGGAAAGCAGATTGCTAACGGTCTCTTCCCTTCTATGTGTTAACCGAAGATTCTCTTTCCAATCCTAGTTGGATGGACTTTAATTTTGGCGTGGCAAGATGATATGATGTGTAGGATGATGTCATCTGGTTGTTTGATGACTCTATCGATCTGGTGCTTCGTTGTAACTATCGATCTGGTCAACGATCTGGTCACTGTCTGTTATAGCAGATCGATTTCTTCTTGGCTTAAAGTCTTGGTCATCATCCTAAACTAATTATAGAAATGACTTCTATAGGAATAACTCCTTTACATTTCAAGTCATCTCCTAATCTGTTCTATAACAGGATTCACTTTATCTCTAGTGATCTGTTTTACACGTAGAACAGTTTAAACAAAGAAAACTAAGTGTGTTTCGAAAGAACATCATCAAAACCAAAAATACCTTGGGGTTCCCAACAGTTTAATTTATGGTTTAGAGTTTCGGTTTAGGGTTTAGGGTTTACTTTAGTGTTTAGTGTTTAGTTCATGGTTTTGGATTTATGATTTAGGGTTTAGTTTATAGGTTTGGGTTTAATTAAAGGTTTAGGATTTAGGATTATGATTTAAGGTTTAGTTTATGATTTAAGGTTTATTTTAGATTTTAGTGTTTGGGGTTTTAGGGTTTGGGTTTTGTGTAGGATTTAGGATTTATGGTTTAGTTTATGGTTTAGGGTTTAAGATTTAGTTTAAGGTTTAGGGTTTATCGTTTAGGGTGTAGTTAAGGGTTTAGTTTGGTGTTTAGAGTTTAATTAAAGGTTTAGGGTTTAGGATTATGATATCAGGTTTAGTTTATTATTTATGCTTTATTTTAGGATTTAGGGTTTAGGGTTTTAGGTTTTAGGGTTTAGTGTAGGATTTAGGATTTAGGATTTAGTGTTTAGTTTATAGTTTTGGGTTTAGGATTTAGTTTAAGGTTTAGGGTTTATCGTTTAGGGTTTAAATTATAGTTTTGTGTTTTGAATTTAGTTTAGGGTATAGTTCTTAGTGTTTATGGTTTAGATTTTATGGTTTAGTTTAGGATTTAGGCTTAGTGTTTAGTGTTTTGTTTAAGGTTTAGTGTTTTAGGTTTAGGATTTTGGGTTTAAGGTTTATGGTTTAGTTTTTGGTTTAGAGTTCTAGTATAAAGTTTTGTTTAGTTTAGTTTTTTGGGTTTAATTCAAGGTTTAAGGTTTAGTGTTGGGTTTAGGGTTTAGTTTGGGGTATAGAGCTTCATTAAAGGTTTAGGCTTTAGGGTTATAATTTAAAGTTTAGTTTAGGGTTTAGGATTTAAGATTTTTGTGTTTATGGTTAAGGTCTAAGGTTTAGTGTAAGATTTTGGAGTTTTGGTTTAAGGTTTAGGTTATGATTTAAGGTTTAAGGTTTTGGATTGGGGTTTAATTTAAGGTTTAGGGTTTAGAATATTAATTTAAGGTTGAAAGTTTAGTTTATGATTTAGTGTTTAGGGTTTAGTTTAGGATTTGGGGTTTAGTGTTTAGGGTTTAGTTTAGGATTTGGGGTTTAGTGTTTAAGGTTTAGGATTTAGGGTTTAGTTTAAGGTTTACGGTTCCGATTTAGGGTTTAGGGTTTACTTTAGGTTTTAGGGTTTAGTTCAACGTTTTGAGTTTAGGATTTAGGGTTTACTTTAGGGTTTATGTTTTAGTTTGGTGTTTAAAGTTTAATTAAAGGTTTATGGTTTTGGATTATTATTTAAGGTTTAGTTTATGCTTTAGGGTTTAGTTTAGGGTTTAGGGCTTTAGGGTTTATGGTTATGGTTTAGGGTTTATTGTAGAATTTAGGATTTAAAGTTTAGTTTAGGGTTTAGTTTAGGGTTTAGAGTTTACTTAATGGTTTAGGGTTTAAAATTATGATTTATGGTTTAGTTTATGATTTAGGGTTTATTTTAGTGTTTAAGGTTTAGGGTTTAGTGTAGGATTTAGGGTTTAGTTTATAGTTTAGGGTTTAGGATTTAGTTTAAGGTTTAGTGTTTATCGTTTCGGTTTTAGTTTATAGTTTTGTGTTTTGGATTTAGTTTAGGGTTTAGTGCTTAGTGTTTATGGTTTAGATTTTATGGTTTAGTTAAGGATTTAAGGCTTAGTGTTTAGTGTTTAGTTTATGTTTTAGTGTTTAGGGTTTAAGATTTAGGTTTTAGTTTGTGGTTTAGAGTTCTGGTACACGGTTTAGGGTTTAGTTTAGGTTTTTGGATTGAATTAAAGGTTTAAGGTTTAGTTTAGGGTTTATGATTTAGTTTATGGTATATAGCATAATTAAAGGATTAGGGTTTAGTTTTATGATTTAAGGTTTAATTTTTTTTTTTAACCTGTATATAGCCAAAAAAGGAAAGTCAAAACAGTACGTGGCAATGGGCCCAAAAGTAACCCACCCCTCAAATAAAACAATAAAACAAAGTAGAGATCAAATCAAAGCCCAAACAGACGGGAATAAAAAAGGAGAAGCTAAATCAGCAAACAAAGGAGAAAATCTATCTAAAACGGAATCTGAAGTTAGGATAGCCATGCTGGTCCATCCTAACAAGAGCCACTAGATTTCTCGGAGCCGACGAGATATCAAAAGTCGTCATGCCCTGGGTCTGGGTCCCCCTATGGGCCAAAAAAACCGCAGCCCTGTTCCCCTCCCTTTGGATGTGGGAAAAACGGAACTGGATCTGCTATAAACTAATCCTGATCTCTGTCACCGTGTGACGTAAGTGAGTTGCACCATATCTCCCTGAAATGAGCAGGGAGATAACAGCAGCAGCATCCATCTCAATCCAAATATGACTGGATAACTCCCTAGCCAATTTGAGTCCATGAAGTAAACTAAAAGCTCCGCCTCAAAGCACGAATTGGCTACCAAAGACGTACTGAAAGCCGCAAGTAAGGTGCCCGTGTGATCACAAACCAGACCTCCGCTCGCCGCCCTCTATGTAATACCATCAAAAGAACCATCTGTATTCAGCTTCACCCACGGCGCCTCCGGCGGGTGCCAGAGTATCATGAGTGATCTGAGAATCCTCTTGACCGGCTCTGCGGCCGACATAAAGTCAACTCTTGGGCGACAGCCTTTCCAGTCAGCTGAGTGAAGCTTTCCGGAAGCGACCAGCACCCTCAGCTGATGAGTGAGCTTTATTCAGAGATGTGTGCAGCACTGTTGGTCCACCGTTTTGGTGAATGGCGCTCCAGCCGGCTTCTTCCCTTCTACCAGAGGCCTCCGACAGGGTGATCCCTTATCGCCTTCCCTGTTTGCTCTGGCGGCTGATTATCTTTCCCGGTCTGTTGACAGACTGATCTTGGCTCGTCCCAGTAAGATCTATCACACGCGGCGTCACGGATTCCCTATCTCGCATTTGTCTTATGCTGATGATATCATTATCTTCACTAAGGCGAGCAGGCCAGCTATGAGGAGACTTATGAACTGTCTTGAGGAGTATGCTGCTATTTCTGGTCAGAAGGTGAATGTGGAGAAGAGCAGCTTCTTCCTCAGCGAGAGACATGACAGATGGGCCCGTGGTATTCTTCAGGTTGGCGGTTTTCAGCGTGGCACTTTCCCGTACACGTACTTGGGTGTCCCTATTTATAAGGGAAACCTGAAGTCTTCTAAGTTTTTGAGGATCCGGCTGAGGATGAGTTATCGGATTCATAGCTGGTCCCACAAACACCTTACTTTTGGTGGCCGGCTTGCTTTGATCAGGAGTACGCTTTCGACTATCCCTCTCCACATCCTTCAGGTTATGGAGCCTTATGGGGTGGTTCTTCAGGAGCTTGAACAGATCATGGCTAGATTTTTCTGGGGCTCCATCGGGGAGCAGAGGAAGACGCATTGGGTTAGCTGGAAGCAGATATGTTTGCCCAGAGAGGAGGGTGGTCTTGGCATACGACGTCTCTCAGACCTTGTGTTGGCCTTCAGCTACAAGCTCGGGTGGCGCTTTTAGGCTTGTGACTCACTCTGGTCCAGGTTCTTATGGGCGAAGTATTGTCGTGGTACTTTCCCGTTGCGTATTGTTTATTCTGTGCATGATAGTAGTATTTGGCACCCTTGAGGAAAAGTTTCATCCGCTTCAGCTTGAATTGGAGGTTGAGCATCCCACGAAATCCAGTCGGCGCCTCCCAAATACGAGCCACCTCCGAATGGAAAGTATGATGTCTGATCCACATGTTCTGGAACCTGAACGAAGCTCTGTGAACAGCAGCTGAAAACTGGCAGCGCACCAAAAGCGGGCCCTGGTCTGACTGAATGCGGGGAAGGTGAGTGACACGAGTGACTGCAAAGACCGAAGTCCAGTGCTCTCCCAACATAATCCAATCAAGGCTCTCACGCAGCCCAGCACGCTCCCAGGTAAACATAGGACTGTCGAAGCCAGGATCACACAACTGACAGTTAGAAATAACATCTGAAAAGTCCGTCATCTCCTCGTGCCGATCAACATCACTGCCCTGACGCTCATCATCAGACAGAAAAGTGTTGAGATCACCACCCACAAGCCACGGGTGGCCCTCAACGGAAATAGAAATATCTCTCATCTTCTCCCACAGCGCATATCTCCCCTCCCTACTACACCTGGCATAAACCACAGACAGAAACAACGGACAAGAAAAAGTCACCGCAGACAGACGAACATGAAGAAGCTGATCAGAATCATCGATAACCTCCACCTGAATGTCCCTCTGGGAAAAAATCCAAATCTTACCACAAGTGTTCGAGGCTCTGAAAGTCATCCCAAATCGTCTCCCAAAGAAGTCAGGCTGAGGAGAAGTCTGAGGCTCAAGCACCGCAGCAAAAGAAAGATGATGCTGACCAATCAAATTCTTGAAATGACGCTGGGAACCAGGATTAGCAATCCCCTGCGCATTCCAAATCATAAAGTTCTCTGACATGAAAACTACGCAGCAAACACCTGGGCGGTATCACGCCCTCCCATCAATCGACTATCATCACCAGTAGAAACAGCGGGTCTGATAGGAACATGTCTGGTCTCACGAAGATTGGAAGATGTGCTGGCATCCAACTCTCCCTCTCTTCTCTGTCTGCGCGTTGATCTGTCAACGGCCATATCGGTGGAGCCCTGCTCAACACCCTCAGCAACATCTATATCAAGGACACTGAACTGATTCTCTGTCCTCTACTGAGCTGTAGATCTGGAACCCTTCCGCTGACGACGGTCTATAACCTTTGTCCACTCAGAGTCCGCTCTTAGCTGGCTAGCTCTGTGCTTACTATCATGCGCCTCTGTAGAGATCGAGACACGACGATCTTCCGTATGGGCATGACGAGAGAAGCGGCGGCCTCTATTGCGCCGGCATGAAGAACGCCTCCGGTCTGCACAAATAGGCTCAATAGCCTGCGGTTGCTCCCACTGAATCAGTTGATTCGGCTCTCCCGCAACCTGTCTGGACTCCGCAAGGGCCCCGCGAAGCTGGTGAAGCCGGGCATCCAAGCTAGGGGTCTGATCTGTAGCTCCATCTGTCTGTCTGTGATAGTCTTTCTTCTCCGGTCTCGGTTTGTTCCCAAAAGCATAACAGTGATCCAGAGAATGCCCAACGTGTCTGCAATCGGTGCAGTAGTGAGGTATCTTACTCCACACAACCCGCTGAGTAATCTGGGTACCTGCAAGATCAATACAGATCTCTGTTGGGGCTGGCTTAGTGATGTCTATTTCAATACAGATTCTGGCATACGACAGTCTGGACCTCGTAGCAGTCTCGCGATTAACCTGTATATGATTACTAAGAAGACGACCAATGGCAAATAATGCACTCATATCATATAAGTGAACAGGCAAAGCAGGCAGATTACACCAAATAGCCACAATAGGGGTTTCAAAAGCAGGGTTAAAATCAAGAGTCCACTTAAACACGCGGATAGGATGTCGATCAATATACCACAAAGGGGAAGAATTAGGCCCATTCAAAAGCTTAGAATAATCAGATTCATCAGAGACTTGTATCAAAATGTGCTTAGCATTAATATACTTCCCAGTAAGAGACCCATTGAGCTTGATATTACCAAGAGCCTTATCGATACTACGTGAGGTGAGGATGGAGTGGGAGAACTTGCCAACCAAAACTCGTCCGACCCGACTTGCAAGAGAAGCAATGTCAGCGGAATCAAAAGAAATTAACGGCATACCTTCTCGCTCTCCCGGTTTTCCCAAGGTATTTATCTTGTCCGGTTGGAACGTGACTGGACCCGTCATAGGAGGAGCAGATCATAATTAATCCGCCATGGTCGAAATAGGGGGCTGATTTGTAGCGCCCTCACAAGACGTCAGGTTGTGATTTTGGGAACTAGAAATTGGGCTAATATTTCCAAGGCTAGGAAATTCTCTATGGTATGAAATAGGAATAACGGGCTGAGGTTGGGTTGAAGTGATAGGATAAACATGGGAATGAGTGGGCTGGGCTAGATGGTGCTCTTGGGTGGGAGAAAGATAAAGAGGGGGATCAAGATTGGGCTTAAGCAAATTAGGGTGGGCTGGGAGGTCAGTTTGGATCGGTGGGTTAAGATAAGAGGAATTAGATGAATTGGGCTTAGGGGCAAGATGGGCTTGAGTAAGAGAGGATTTAGGAGAGGGTGGGTTGGGCTCAAACAATAAATTAGAATTGAAAGAGAAGGGTTGATGAAGAAGAGGCTGGGCTTCAAGACGGTCTAGAGAAGACTCAATAAGAGGATTAGGGAAGGGAGATTTCAATGTATTAGGCCCATGCAAATTTCCACCAAGATTATTACTGTTATCAAAAGCTACTGCATGAGATTTTTCTTTCCTAAAATCCACAGCGATGTTTCCATACAAAACATCTTTATTAACGGTATCACGTAAATCATGCAGCTTGCCATCCTTATCGTGCGATCTCTCCATTATGGAAACAGAATCATGTCCTTGATATTCTCCAGCACCAGATTTACCCGAAGTATTAACCAACACGGTATTCAAATCTATCCCGTCAATTTTGCTGTGCAGTTTTTGGCCGTTCCAATTATCCTGTTCCTCCAAATTAGGAGCGAACTTCTCCAGCGCTGAGAGAGAGAGAGGGATCGTTGCAGACCACAGCCGTCAATCGGAGCAGTGATTGCGTTCTCCTTCGTCGAGGTGAAAACCAAAGCAAGCGCATCGCCATCATGCGATAATAATTCCAGGGTTTCATCTTCCACAAGAAGATCATCATTATCAACGTTAAAGTCCTCCTCTCCAAAACCCACTTCTTCGTCTTCGACCATGTGAGGTTGAACCTCTTCGCATGCACGATCAGAAAGCATAACAGTGTTAGTGCTAGAGACGAACTCATGTTCCTGTATATTAGCGAAAATTAACATGTGATCATAGTCTTCCTATGTCGGCGAATCTGGACGAACCTCGGAAGGATTAGGTTCAATTATTTGAAGCGGTGAAACATCAAGAGGACAAATATCAAGATCTCCATCCAAATGCTTAATCTCACTAAGTATTAAAGAACGTTCGGTTCCAGAACGGGATGAACCAGAGCGAGATTTGCTGCGTTTCTTCATCCCAGACTTCATCACACTTATTTCCTTCTCCTGATGTCGGTGATATAGGCCATTCCTCTTCTTCCTTCTCTCTATCTCCCTCATCTTCCCTCGCTCTACCTCCCTCTCCGGTGGTCCCCCCACCATGGCTGACGGTAGGAAACCAAAACCTAATCAACGATGAAAAAATCCAAAAGCAAACGAACCAAGACAAATCAACAAACTTGAATAAAATGATCCAAATTGTGGAAGAGACAAACGAAAATCACAAAATAAGATTGAAAAACATGCAAACGAATCAAGAAAACGGTGAAAACTACATGAAATCGAAGAAGTGTGTGCAAAAAGTGTGTGAGAGAGGGCAGAGCGTTTTCTCAGCCCTCCGTGGTTTTGGTTTAAGGTTTTTTGATTTAAGGTTTAGTTTAGGGTTTAGGGTTTAGTTTAGGGTTTTAAGATTTTATTTTTTAGAGTTAAGGTTTAAGGTTTAGTGTTAATTTTGGATTTTGTTTTTTTTTAAACACCCCGGAGGATGGGGTCGCAATCCGTATATAACCAATCAAATGAGAATGTCAATACAAGATGTTGGGCTTGAAAGTGACCCACCATCCAAAATGAACAACAAATCAACAAAAAGGAAAAAACAAGCAAAGCCCAAACATGGGTAAAAATCATCAAAATAGAAGAAACCTAAGAGAGATGATCTATCTATAACGGAATATGAAGTTAGGATAACCATGCTGGTCCATCATAACTAAAGCCACGAGGTATCTCGGCGCCGTCATGCGATCATAAACCATCATGCCCGGGGTCTGGGTCCCCCTCCGGGCCCAAAAGTCCGCACCTTTGGTCCCTTCCCTGTGCATGTGAGTGAAGCGGAACTGAAGCTACTGAAGAAGAAGTCTAATCTCTGTCAGAGTGTGGCACAAGTGGGCTACACCGTATCTCCCTGAAGTGAGCAGTGAGAGAACAGCAGTAGCATCCATCTCTATCCAAATGTGGTTGGAGAAGTCCCTAGCCAATCTAAGACCGTGAAGCAAAGCTAAGAGCTCCGCCTCAAAACTCGTACTCACCATCAATGGCGTAATGAAAGGTGAAAGCGAGTCACCAGTGTGATCGCGAATGAAGCCTCCACCTGCCGCCCTCTGCGTGCTCCTATCGAAAAAGCCATCAATGTCCAACTTCACCCACGGTGCATCCGGCGACTACCAGAGAACCATGGGTGATTTGAGATCTCTCCTGACCGGCTTGGCAGCCGGCATAAAGTTAACTCTAGGGCGACAACCTCTCCAGTCAGCCGAATGCAGCTTTTCGGAAGCGACCAGAACTCTCTACTGGTGAGTAACCTGCCAAATAACGTGAGAAGCATGGAAAGGAAAGCTACAATGCTTGCAGTTGTTCCTCTCCGTCCAAATGAACCAAGTGATAAGACAAGAAATCAAAAAGCTGATGTGTGTTCTCCGTGCTAGAGGAAACAAGTGTCTCCAGCTCCCCAAATGTCACGCCCCAAATTCCGAGGGACGGCGCACGCGCCAAGGGCATGACTGGGCGGGGATAAAAGAAGCGGGGAAGAAAGGGGGCATTGTGTTCGTGTGCATTATATAAGTGAGAGTTGTTCTTGAAAATCGGGCAACATCTCATCTATATCTTTGACTATGCCATTTTACAACCCAAACAGCTAACCAATGCAAAGACAATGTCTATAATAATGAATCTAAAATGAATCATATGCAATATGGAGATAATACAGCTCGAGTCATGGGAGCGGTAATCCAGAATCCCAAGCGGCCGAATCATCCATGATGAAATGAATTGGAGATAATATAGCTCGAGTCATGGGAGCGGTAATCCAGAATCCCAAGCGGCCGAATCATCCAAGATGAAATGAATTGGAGATAATACAGCTCGATACATGGGAACGGTAATACTGAATCCCAAGTGGCCGAATCATCCAATATGAAAGGCGGTGTTGGAGATAATACAGCTCATCTCGTAGGAACGGTAATCCAGAATCCTCGAGAGGCCGAATCGTCCAATAAGAACCGTCAATCTAAGGCGGAGGTTAGTGAGCCTAGCTCGCCAAAAGGAGTCACTCACCCAGCTCACCAAGTGTGGTCGGCATTCGCTCGAACACTACACAAGGGGCTGGGGAGTTGAGCGTCCAAGAGGGGCCGACTACTTCTAAGCTCTCCTATGCACGTGTATGCATGTAATGGGCAATGATAATATGATAACATGAACCTTTATTAATAATGGCCGATGAGACCTTCGTGGAATGAGAAAATGATCTTAGACTTTAAACATATATATTATCACACACATATACGTGAATGATAATTATTTATAAATATTATAACATACGTGAGCATGGCAGCGGAAATTCTTATGTATAGAACGGTAAACCGTTCTCGTGATGAAGCAATTGTCATCCCAATAACACCATTCCTCAGCCACACACATCATGCTGCTTCCTTAGCCTGTGAAAAATTTTGTAAAACGTGGGGTGAGTTCTAGTGCACTAAGTTTGGTTTTTCATAAAACGAAAAATATAGTCTATGTTCAGTATACTTACCTTAGAAGGTTTTGAAACAAAAATAACTTCTAAGTAAGCAAAACATTTGTGCATAAATTAAACATGACCCGGCATGACGTTACTCTTATATAAGTTATGTCCCGGGCCTTTTACCACCGACGGATCATAAACATTCAGTTAAATAGGGCTCGGTGAACCATACACCCTAACATAGCATGAGTCAAAACCCGATGGTGATCAACCCACCGCAGTAGAGACTAAGTGATCACAGTCCTTAAATCGACGTGTTAGGCTGAATAAGAACCCCCGGTGGTCGATAAGAACATTAAACAGTCGATACCTTTGTGAAAATATTTTAACAGAGATTCATGCATTTTTCATTTAGAGAAAAGAGCTTAATAACTCAAAATACGTATATATCCCTTGATTACGGAAAAACCGTAAATCCTTATGAGCTCAAATTTCAGTGCTAGGTACCTGTTAGTCATAGGGAATATATTTTGGCTTTAATTTCCAAAAAGGAACTATAGATAAGTAGTACTAAATTTTTAGGCTCAATATTATTCTTTTTATCACGTAATAAATTAATTTGGCAGCAACCGGACTTTCAAATGACTTTGGCCAAGAAGGCAAAAATACTCCGGACATTATTCCCTATAGGAATATATATAAACATTTTTAAAATATAAAACTTTACCTAGAAACTTAATCGAGAAGATTCGTAGTCTTTTTCAAATCTATGAAAATTGGACCGATGAAAATTAATGAAACCTCTTTCAGAAAATCCTATATTTTTTTCTCTACATGCACTGTAAATTTCACCGAAAAAGGATAACCGGTTAATAAATTTTCTTTAGAAAAACATAAAATAGTATTATATATATAATGCATGCAAAACTTTTACGTAGACGAAAATACATTATGCTCATGCCGATATGTAGAATGTATGGCCGTGAACATAAAACCAAAAGGGACCGTAGCCGTCCGAAGAACGGACGACCCCCAAATTGGAGCTTGAGGAGTCCATCGGTGACACCGACATTGGAGGCGGTGGTGGTCGGTCGTGGTCCCTTCGGGCCACTTCCGGCCATCATCGTTCCGAACTTCCTTCACTACTCGAGTTCTATGTAATGAGAGCTATGCATAGGAGAAAACCATTTCGAAAAAGGACGTGAAACGAAGAAGAAAACGAGAGGTTAAGTTATGATAAAATTTCGGCGACGGCGAGGTCGCTACGGTTACCCAACGGCAGGTGAGCCACCTTCATCCATTTCCTTGCCTCGGCATACCTCTTTAACTCAACTTGACCTCGGAATGAAGCTTCGAGAGCTGCGAGAGCTTGACAATGGCGTCGGAGGGAGAAAAGAAAGAAGAAGAAGTATGGGGGGGGGGGGGGGGAGAGAGATAGCGATTGTGGGTGAATGGGGGGAGGAAGAAGTCTCGACTCCCCCCTGTTATTTATAGCCAAATTTCCTTTTTTTTATTAATTTATTTAATATAATATTATTATATTATTAAAACGCCGTAACTTCTGCACACGACCTCCTTTTCGAGCAAACCTAACGTCAACATCTCCCTTTCTTCATACTCTACACAATGACTATAATATTGATATAGTTTCGGTCATGCATGGAAAAACTAATTTTTTTAACGACGTGCTTAAACTTTAAAAATTCGTAGCGGTTGCATACGAACTCCTTTTTGGGTAAACGTAGTGCCAATATTTTTCTTTTGAAAAACTCTACGCAAGGAGTATAATATGTATATACTTTCGACTTATGCATGAAAAACTTATTTTTTAAATAAACTTTTTAAAAAGCTTTCCTGGTCTGCCAAATTAACATGGTAGGTCCTAATAGGCTCTAGGTTTTTCCTAAAATTCTTATTTCCTCATATCTAGAACCCTTAATAGTTAGAACACTTAAAAATATAATTAAAAATTAGTGGGATATTACACTAAACTACGTGCAATGTCTATGCTCGTCTGCATGTGGGTGCGCGCATCAGGGAACCAAGAGACAAAATGAACCAATATAGACCTCGCCGACTCACTCGACACAAAGACATGCATGATAGACTCAATATGAGGAGATCAACAACACAAGCATCTGGAAGCCAGGGAGATAGAACGAGAATAAACAACAACATCCACCGGGATCCTACCCAAAAACAACCTCCATATAAAGACAGATACATTCGGAACCAGACAAGAGTTCTAGATCTCATCAAATAGAGGACGCGTCGGAAGCCGCTGCCGAACCTGCTCCCAAGCAGAAGTCAGGGAGAACTTGCCATGTCTAGAAAGACTCCATCTCATGACATCCTCACCCCCCACAAGAATCGGTGTAGTGCTCAAGGTCTCAATGATAGAAATAGGCAAACCACACGAAACATGCAAAGTAGAGAGAGAATCCATATCCCGCATAGAATCTGTTGGTCCCGAAAGAGCAAGGTTTGGTGTATGGGGGGGGGGGGGGAAATACACCAAATACAAACTTTTCAGTTTACTTGACAAGTTGTGCGAGAGTTCAAGCTATTCTGTATAAGAAATTGCTCGATAGATGACTAGACAGATCGATGTGCAGATCGATAGCAGTTTTAGTCCGAACAGATTATTCCGTTGAAGTTGTGCTGCAGTGATTTCCCCAAGGTCTGCACCTTCATCTTTCAACTTATAGACGTCGTTGATGATGTTGATGACGTTGTAAGAGGTGTTGCTAATAGTGTTTCCCTTACTGACCCTGATGGTTGCCTCGGTTCCACCCCTCTCTCCCTGCCATGAGAGATAGAAGGCGGCAACATCCTTGGGTAGGAAGTGAACTGGGTGTGAGGTGATAATGTTGTGAAAACCTACAGAAAAAAATCGCATATGTGTGCACTATCCTTCCATCAGTGAAGTATAAGTGCTCCAAAATAGTTTTATACAGTCTAGCAATCGATATCACATAAACCATAGCCATATATGCATGCAGATGAGTAAAAGCAGTTCATCAAAAGCATAATTGAGAGTTAACATAAACAAGCTGAAGCAAGAAAATCACAAGACAATGAACCTTTGCATTGGCGAACAAGATCAAGTGCCTTGTCCAGTTTGTGAAACCCGAAGGTATCAAGAACTGTGAAAAGGTCTTGGTGAAGATATGGTTTCAGAAAGCTTGCTTGCTCAAGAAAAATAGATGATTTGGGTGCCATTTTTGCTTAAAAACTGAGTAATTGTCGAAGGTAGAGAGAATTTTGGGAGGGAGAAATTTCGCTAAGTGTTTCGAAGAAGATAAGTGTAAGTGATATATGAAACGACTTATCAATTATATAAAAGAGAAGAAAGATAAGTAAGGTAATAAAAAAATCAATAAACTTCTCTTTTTCAGCTTTTCCCGCCTTTCCATGTTCTAGGGTTATTGTTTGTCACCGCCTCTATTTATCGTATGATGTACGCGCTTTTGATCGTGGGGTTAAGAGATGGCGCGTGGTTGTTTTGCAAGTTGAAAAGCCTCCTTTTTCTTAATCACAGTTCCCTAACATAGTATCAATCATCACAAAAATAAAAGATTTGATATCTAATGTCAGAATTAATCGCCGTATATAGTTGACTTTTCACCCTTAACCAAGTAATGGAATAATTAATAATAGTTAGTAATTTAATATCCACGTGGCATTTAGGTAATCTGGTCAAGGTCGATCTCCTGTATAGTAATATCTATTGATCTGGTTGTGCCACTGTCCAATCTGGGGTATTGACTCTTATACTAATTCCCAGTTGGAATTTTAATTAATCTGTATCGACATATACTTAGTGATCTGGTGTTAATTCCCTGTTGGAATTTCACGTGATCTTAATTTTATCGATTTGTACCATGTCAATCTGGTTTTGTTTCCCTGTTGGAACATTTAACTTGATCTGGTTTATATCAATCTGGTTCTTGCTTCAAGATTTAATAAACCTAGTTTACCACAAAGCATCTTAAATCTTTCTTCTGGTAATGCTTTGGTAAGAATATCAGCTCTCTGTATTTCAGTGTGTATCTTCTCGATCTGTACATGTTTTTCTTTCAACATGATCTCTTATAAAATGATGTCTTACATCCACATGTTTGCATCTAGTATGCAGAACAGGATTCTGTGTGATAGCTATAGCGCTTGAGCTATCACAGAAGATTGGTATTTCCTTGACATCAATCTCATAATCTTTAAGCTGTTGTCTTAACCATAATATTTGTGCACAACAACTTCCAGCTGCCATATATTCTGCCTCTGTGGTAGATGTGGCAACAGATGTCTGTTTCTTTGAGAACCAAGAGATCAGTTTATTTCCCAGAAACTGACATGTACCAGATGTTGACTTTCTGTCCAGTTTACATCCAGCATAATCTGAGTCAGTGTATCCAGTAAGCTCAAAATTGTCTTCACACGGATACCATAATCCTACATGGGCTGTTCCCTTGAGATATCTTAATATCTTCTTGGCTGCTTCCATGTTAGACTCTTTGGGATTTGCTTGATATCTTGCACATACACCTACTGCAAATGTGATGTCAGGTCGACTGGCAGTTAGGTATAGTAGTGATCCTATGATCCCTTTGTATTGTGTGATATTAGCTGGTTTCCCTTCTGGATCTGGATCAATTTTCCCATTGGTCTGCATTGGGATTTTCACTGAGTTACTGTTTCTTAACCCAAATTTGGTCAGCAGATCGTTGATGTATTTTGTCTGATTAATAAAGATACCATCTGGTAGCTGCTTGACCTGCAAACCTAAAAAGAAGCTCATTTCTCCCATCATGGACATTTGGTACTTATTTTTCATAAGTTCTGCAAATTTGTCACACAGATAGGTAGATTGTGATACAAAAATGATGTCATCTACATAGATCTGGACTAGGAGAATGTTTTCTTTGACTTTGATGATAAACAAAGTCTTGTCAACAGATCCTCTTCTGAATCCAGATTCTAGTAGGAAGGTTAATAAGGTCTCATACCAAGCTCTAGGGGCTTGTTTTAGACCATAGACTGCCTTAGCTAGTCTGTATACTTTCTGATCTGGATCTGCCTCTTCAAATTCAAGTGGCTATTCCACATATACTTCTTCTTCAAGGATACCATTGAGGAAAGCACTTTTGACATCCATCTGGTATACCTTGAATCGTTTGTATGCAGCATATGCTAAAAACATCCTTATAGCTTCTAATCTGGCTACTGGTGTGAAAGTTTCATCAAAATCAATGCCTTCTTGTTGATTATAGCCTTTAGCTACCAATCTGGCTTTGTTTCTGACTACTTCACCATTTTCATCTCGTTTATTTTTGAACACCCATTTTACACCAATCACGCCTTGGTGTTTGGGTCTGTCTACGAGATACCAGACTTCATTCCTTTTGAACTCATTGAGTTCTTCTTGCATTGCTGTTATCCAGTCTACATCTTGAAGTATTTCATAAGCATCAGATGGCTCTATGCGAGAGAGATAACAGCTTAACAGATCACTTTCTCCATGCATTCTTCTGGTCTTCACACGATCTGATGGGTTCCCAACGATCTGTTCTGGTGGATGGTCTTGTATCCATCTTCTTCTCCTGGTCATCTCTTCATCGGATATCACAGGATCAGGTTGATCAGTTAGTTCTTCAAATTCAGGGTGTGCTGTTGATGAGGCTTGGAATGGATTCTCATCTGGTTCTGCTTCTGGATCTTGATTTCCAGCTTGCTCATCCTCTGCAATGATTGTTTCATTGCTTTCTGTTGGCAATCTGTTCTCATACAGATTAAGTTGGATTGTTCCCCCTTGCTGTATGATTTCCTCAGCAGCAGGTGGAGTGTCAATTTCTTCATCAATACTCTTAGAGTTCCAGATTAGAATGTCTTCAAGAAGTATTTCATTCATCCTTCTTGTAGTCATCTGATTTTCTGTCTGCTTTTCATCTAGTGACCTGTACTCAACAGTAGACTCATCAAAAACAACATGGGGTGTTACCTCCACAATATGAGAGTTCTTATTGTAAACTCGATAAGCTTTACAAACATCAGAATATTCTAAGAAAATTCCAGGGTCAGTTTTACTATCAAAAGTTTTCAATTGTGATTTCCCATTATTATGTATGTAACACAAACAGCCAAAAGTACGAAAATAAGAGATCTTAGGCTTTCTGCTGTTCCATATCTCATATGGTGTCTTTCCATGTCTGAGTGTGATGGATGATCTGTTTTGAGTGTAGCAGGCTGTGTAGATTGCTTCTGCCCAGAATTTCTTTGGTATATTGGTTGCATTAAGCATTGTGCGAGCTGCTTCCTTGAGTGATCTGTTTATCCTCTCAACAACTCCATTCTGTTGAGGAGTTCGAGCAGCAGATGTTTGATGAGTGATTCCCATCTTGTTGCAGTATGCTTCAATCTTCTGGTTGAGAAATTCTGTTCCTCTATCTGTTCTGATAGAGGTTATACTCATCTCCTTTTGTTTGGTGATCTTGTTTAGAAAATTAGGGAGTTTGTCTAGAGTCTCTTTCTTCTTTAACAGAAAGATAACCCAAGTGAATCTTGAGTAATCATCTATGATTACCAATGTGTATTTTCTCCCATTTATACTTAGTGGCTTGACTGGTCCAAACAGATCAATATGTAACTGCTCCAGTATCCCTGATGTTGAGTGAGCTGTTTTACTTGTAAAGGATGATCTGGTTTGCTTTCCAGCTTGACAAGCATCACATATGTGATCTTTATCATACACTTGATCTGGTAGTCCTTCCACTAACCTTTCCTTGGCAATCCTGTTGATTGACTTGAAGTTAGGCTTAATCTCCTATGCCATAACCAGCTGGTTTCTGATACAGTCTTAGTGACTAAGCAGGTCTCGATCTGGTTTGTCCACTGGACAATGTATAATCTATCCTGCAGTTTACCGGTAAGGAGTATAGGGATTCATTGTCATAAAAATATTTATGACCGGGCGGAATTAAGACCAGCTGAGCTAGCTGATTCTTTTTCTAATCTTATGATTTCAAAGAGAAATCTTATTTTGGCGGCGATGCTATCAAGCCGTCTGTTTCTCATCCTTGTGTAGGACATAGTTCTAGTATCCTCGGGAAGAGGGGCTAGAGCAATTACTTGCTGTAGTGACAATAAGTGAATTATTTCACGTTCAGGCGTTAAACCAGTCATGGATTTAAACAAACTTTAAGGAACGAGTCCAAAGTGCCTTTTCAAGCATCTTTATTTCACTCTCAAGACTATTAAGCCGAAAGGCTCTAATCCTTACCCAATCGGGCTTCAGATAAATATCAAGAGGGATATTTTCATTCAAAATATCGAAATATTTATTACATAAATGGTTATAAACCAACTTTATGACCATGATGGTCTGTTTTTCTTCAAGCATTTTATAGATACTTTGTAATTCAAAAGGGATTTTTGAAATTCGGTTGTATAATACGTTCAAACTTCAAAGATCATGTATTATAGCAGGAAACAGTATAATTATTCTGATTAATAAAGTTTATACCTTTCTCCTTGGTGTGTCGCGTTCAATTGATTCCAGTTCGGCGCTTACCCTGCCAATCCTGTTACCACTCTACTTCTTCCCAAACGGCCACCTGCCTTAGCGGTACTTTTTCGAGTATAGGTATGTTGGATTCCAGGCTCAGGTTACTGTGAACTATAAGAATATGAATCTGACACGGAGAAAGGATTTAAGAAAACTTTTATTAATACATGAATATTTACAAACTGCTTCTTCGCTATGTTCAACACATGAACAGAAGCTTTACTAGTACTATACCCCGAAGGGGTTTTACTCACTAATCATTCTTTTTTTTTTTTTTTTTATACACTCTAATTTTCTTGGTGCGGAAAGACTGAATGAATTCCAAGAAGTCCCAAGCTTCCTATTTATTGATGAGAAAAATAAAGCTAGATGCTTTTTCTCTTTATTAAAGTAAAGTGGCCCCTTACTTCATGACAAAGGAAAATTAATTATTCCTTCGTAGTGGAAGATGAGCTGGTGGAAGTTGATGGAACATCTCTTTCCTCCTTTGCTTGATCCTTTTCACACTGTCGGCATTTCCATGTGATGCCTGCTTTTGTTGACTTCTTTTCCACCGACTGGCAGATTAAAGGGTTGTGGACCCCTATGGCTTTGGCCTGCATTATCCTTTGTCGGTAGGATAAGATTGCTGTTTCACTCTCCTTGCTGATTGCCTTGTAAGAGCTGGAGGTCATCAAAACCTTTTCATCAACATAATTGACAAAGAGTTTATCATCTCCCGTAATTCCCAGAATTTTGTCCAAGTATTTTTCAATACTCTTTTCAGAGAGTTTTGGAAGATCTCCTTCTTCAAGTTTACTCTCCATGACTTTGGATGGAGAATACATCTCTCCCTTGCTTATCCCAATTTGGATGAAATGATGAGGACTGTAGATCTGTACATCATTTTCCCATTGTGGAATGGTACTTTGAACCTTGATAAATATATCCTTATCAGATTCTTTGATCACCTTGGTTTTGAAGGTCTTGATTGCCTTCCTGAGCTCTTTGGGAAAGAGTTTGATCTCGAGAAGATTGCTGCTTGGATAGATGGTTCTAACCAACCCGCATTCAAATGCTTCTAGAACATGTTGGGGATCTGCATTTTTATAGAAGTTATAATAACTAATGTATTTGTTGTCTGTGGTGAAATAATGTTCATCCACAAATCGTTCTTCATTGGCCTGTCTGGCGGATGAATACATGAACAAGAAATCACTCTTTCTTAATTCATTTTGCTTGTTGTCATCCTTTGGAGATACAACTTGGCGGGGGAGTAACTCAATTGTTACTTTCTTGCTTTTACCTTTTACAAGCGCTGCTGCAAATGTATTTGGCTTCAAGGTGTCTGCATCAGAGATTAGTCTGAGTGGAGGCAGCATCTTCTCTCTGCAATAGATATCTGCAGATGTTTTAGCTTCAAGAAAGGATTTATATTTCTTATGCTTTACATTAGGAACTCCTTTGCTAGCCTTTTCAGCTATGTTCCAAGTTTCGTAGATTCCTGCATTAGGACCATTAAATACGACATAATATGCCTTTGAATTTGTTGGAAATAGAATTTCCTCTGACGATTTCTCATCAACTGGAGATGATCCAGATTTATTAGGGATTCGAATTCCCATTCCGTTGGGCCTTAGATTTAAATCCGAGGGTTTTACCAACGTTGTGGAGGTCTGTACCTCAGTTTTATCTTTTGGCAAGATAATAGCCTTCAACGGATTTGTTGTTTCTTTACCGGTAGCCGTATACTCCGGAATAGTTGAATCTTTGCTCAATAAAGAGTAAGGAGATTCAAATTCCTTTTGTTGTTCGTCTCTTTTGAGAGAGACTACAAATTTGATCTGGCATCTAACCAGCTCTAGTTCTTGAATAAGAACCATTTCTTTCAGCCGAAGCTGTTCTAGGCTAAGCATTTGATAATGCTATATGTTTTGAGGTGAGGGGAAATTTGTTTCTGATTTCTCTCAACTCTCAAACTCTCAATTTATAGGAGTGCAGTGACATCTCCTTTATGTTTATCTAATAGGATTGCTACAAGAGTCAATCTACAATTGGTCTTCATGACTTTTGTCTGTAGAGCTTATCTCTTAACTGTTCCAGTATTCCCTTGTCAGGAAATCTGCTAGTGAATTCTTTATTCCATCAATATGTTGAATATCGAAAGAATAGTGGGAAAGCCATTGTTGCCAACGAACTAGTCTTCCCTGTTTATTATCTCCCTGTATCTTAGTGTTAATAAAATAAGTGAGATTTTTATTATCAGTCCTAACAAGAAATTTAACTGGGGTTAGATATACTGATAATTTTTCTATTGTTCTAATGACAGCTAAAAGCTCTTTTTCATTAGAATGATAGTTCTTTTCAGATAATTTAAAACTACCTGAGATATACCTGCATATCGGTTCTGATATTTTACCTTTAGTTTCGATAGAGGTTTTGAGGACGCCGCCCCAATAATCACTGGACGCATCGGTCTCTATAATCATTTTGTCTTCTGGGTTGGGAAGATAAAGCTTTGGAAAGCTTTTCAGATTCTTTTTGAGTTTCCTCATGTAATTAGAATCTTCTTCAGTCCATTCCCATCGAACTTCTTTCTTAAGCTTTACCTGCAAAGGTGCTCTAATGGCTGCAAGCTTAGGAATATAATCAGAGGCATAGGTCAAAATACCGAGAAATCTCTGCAGTTGTTTCTTATCTTCAAGTGTATCTGGGAACTTATGTATATGTTCTAAGATATGTGCTTGAGGAGTGAGCGTTCCTTCGTTGATTTCAAGACCTAAGAAATCAATCTTAGTTTGGAACAACTGGGCCTTCTTCTTACTAAGTATAATCCCAAAGGATTTACACTTATTAAGAACTGCTGCAACGTGCAACATGTGTTCCTGTTCATTGTTAGAGAATACAAGGATATCATCAATGTAAACACAACAGAACTTACTGTAATCGTTGAATGCAGTTTGCATCCATCGTTGAAATATGGAAGGAGCCTGTTTTAAACCAAAAGGCATTACGTTCCATTCATAGTGTCCTTGGGGACACGTGAAAGCTGTTAAAGTTTTAGACTTATCATCTAACAATACTTGCCAGAATCCAGATTTACAGTCAAAAGAACTAAACATCTTTTTTCCTCTAATTAACGAAAGTAATTCGTTTCTATTAGGGAGGTTATGGGAATCTCCTATAGTGGCATTATTCATTGCTTTGTAGTTTATTACCATTCGTTTCTTTCCACGTTTTTGCTCACCATGATTGTTAACCATGAAGGCTGGAGCCATGTGTGGGGAATTACTAGGTCTAATTAATTTTAGATCTAATAGTTCTTGAATTTGCTTTCCAAATTCTTTTCTATCCTCTGGGCTGTAAATCATTGGTTTTACTTTGACTACTGCTTTAGGATCTGCTAGTTTGATTGAGGCTGTCATCCATTTCTTAGTCTTTAAGGGATCTAAGGGATTTTCAGAACAAACTGTTTCTAGGAGTGTTTCGATTTTTGAAACCTTTTGAATCTCAAAATTCATTTTCTTAGCTTTTCTTTGCTTATTAATAAGCTCTCTCCCCCTTTCTAAAAGAAGATTAATTTTGTGAGGACTTATATT